>PVJS01042684.1:0-17396 GCA_004027185.1 Glis glis
TTTTTTTTTGCGGTACTGGGGATTGAACCCAGGGGCGTTTTACCTCTGAGTTACACCCCCGCCCTATTTTTTATACTTTATTTTGAAACCGGGTTTCACAAAGTTGCGGAGGGCCTCACTAAGTAGCTGAGGCTGGCTGTGAACCCGGATCCTCCAGTCTCCACCTCCCAAGTACTGGGATTACAAGCGTGCGCCACCACGCCCGGCTCAGAGAAGAGTTTTTAATGAACCAGTCCAGCAGAGTTGTCAAGACCAGGGTCCAGACAGGAAAGCAGTTTCATAGTGTCAGCTTGGAGTGTCAGTTGGAATGTCCACTGGATGTGTCCGCTTGGAGTGGGTCTTGTGTTATCCTCACAGACAGGAGAAACCAGCCTGGGCTAAGCCTGGGACAGAGAATTGGAGGTTTGTCCTTATTAGCGATTTTTCTGGGCAAGGTTACTGATGGGGTCAGTGTGCCACGTGACCAGTCTTGGGGTGCTTCTCCTTTTATGGGTCTCTGGTGAGGAGGTTATGTCATTCGTTGGTCTGGTGGGTTCGGTAAGCTCATGGGTCTGGTTTTTCTGATATGGAGTTGGCACGCCCATGCATCCATGTGTTATTGTTATAATTTGATAAATTCACAGGTGTTCCATGTGTATTAGCACAATTAAATTATCAGTTTGTACCTTATGGTTGTGTTGTACAGATGGTGATTGTTTACTTGTCCAAACAAGGTGCAGAGTCATTCTACCTCAGCACTTGTTCTCAAAGTGCAATAACTCAACAACAAACTACTGCTTTACAAAATGGAGTAACAAAATGGGCTAGGCACAGCCTGGAACTGCTGTTCTCTACAAAACTGAGTAACTCCAAGCTGGGCACAGCCTGCCCTCCATACCAACTGTGTATTCCACGATTTCCTGTCTTCTCTTTTATTCTCTTAGTTCAAGAGTCTGCAGCAAACTATGGTCAGGGGGCCAAATCTGATCTACTACCTAGTTTTGTGCATTTTATGAGCTAAGAATGATTTTTATAGTTTTTAATGATTAATATACATAATAATAGTCTGTGACACCTGAAAATTATGAAATTCAAATTCAGTGTCTATAAATAAAGTTTTATTGGAACATAGGAATGCTCATTCATTTATGTATTGCCTACGGCTGATTTGCACTACAGTGGCAGAGTTGAGTTATTGCAACAGAGACCATATGACTCACAAAGCCAAAAAGCATTTACTCTCTGGTCCTTTACAGGAAAAGTTTGCTAACTGCTATTCTAGTCATGTAGAACTTATAATAGTAGTTCCCTTTGTATACCATTTCAATTCATTGCTCAGTACTTTTTTTTTGGTACTGGGGATTGAACCCAGGCTATACCCTCAGCCCTTTCTTATTTTTTGTTTTGAAACACGGTCTTGCTAGGTGGCTGAGGGTCTCACTACATTGGTGAGGCCATCCTCAAACCTGTGATCCTCCTATCTTGGCCTCCCAATACTGGGATTACAGGCATGCACCACCATGCCTGGATCTGTTCACAACTTTTTATTATGTTTTTTCTTTGCTTGGCTATTTTTCGGTATCAGTGTAATTAAGGTATAATTTCCATACCATACTATTCATATACTTAATGTTTACAACTCAGTAGTTATAGTATATTCATAGAGTTTTGCAACCATCACAACAATCAGTTTTACTTAGAATATTTTTATTACTCTCCCCAAAGACCCCACCGGAATTAAGAGTCTCTTTCCATTTCCCCAACCCCTCACATAGCCCTAGACAATCACTAAATCTACTTGTAGTCTCTATAGGTTTGCCTCTTCTTGATATTTTGTATGAGTGGAATAATATACTATGTGGTCTTTTGTGACTGGCTTCTTTCATTTGGCATCATGGTTTTAAGGTTCATCCATGTCGTAGCATGTATCAGTACTTCATACCTTTTGTGGCGGATTAATATCCTATCAGATAATTATACCATATTTTATTTGTCCATTCCTCAGTTGATGGACATTTGTATTTTGTTTTTTTTTTTTGTGTGTGTGTGGTACTGTGGATTGAACCCAGGGCATTCTACCTCCAAGCTACTCTCCCAGCCCTATTTTATTTTTTGATTTTGAAACAAGGTTTTGCTAGGCTGCTGCGAGTCTTGTTACTTGCTGAGGCTGTCCTCAAACCTGGGATCCTCTTGTCTCAGCCTCCCAACTACTAGGATTACAGGCATGCACCATCACGTGTGGCTCCTTTTGGTTATTAATGAATAATGCTGCTAGAAACATTTATGTACAAGTTTTTGTGTCAACAGGCTTTTTAAATTTCTTTTGGTATACATCCAGGCAAAATTCCTTAATCCTCAATAATTGACTATAGGTTCATCTCTTCTAGAACTCTTCCCTACCCTCTTAGACTGGCTTAAGTGTCCTTCTGTAAGATCATGGTAACAGTCTCATAGTACTTCACATTATAATGAAATTATCTGTTTGCACGTCTGTCTCCTTCAAGTTTCTGTAGAGCAGCATCAATGCTTTATTCAAGTTTTACTGACTATAAACAGTAGAAAAGTTCACTTAATGTTTGTTGAATAAGAAAAACTGTAAAGTAGTCTAGGCTTTTTATTAAAATGAACTATCTCTTGTTATTTTTCTGTCTATGTACATTGGCCTTTAAAAAATATTTCTTAGGCCGGGTGTGGTGACGCATGCTTATAATCCCAGTACTTCAGAGGCTGAGACAGGAGGATCGCAGGTTCAGGGCCAGCCTCAGCTACTTAGTGAGGTCCTCCCCAACTTAGTGAGACCCTGTTTCAATATAAAAGAATAAAGCAGGGCTGGGGGTACAGCTCAGATCTAGAATGCCCCTGGGTTCAATCCTCAGTCTCTTTCTCTCTCTTTCTCTCTCTCTCGCTCTCTCTCTCTCTCTCTCTCACACACACACACACACACACACACACACACACACACACACACAAATAAATAAATAAATAAATAACATTTCTTAGAATACATACTATTTAAACTGATTGCTAACTTATGTTTTTTTAAGGCCTGCAAAGAAAACAAAAAAAGGTGCCAAAGAAAAAGCATCAGATGAAAAAAAGGATGAGATAGAAAAAATAAAGTCATACCTCTACATGGAAGGCGAACCCGAAGATGATGTCTATTTAAAACGCCTATATCCGAGGCAGATATATGAGGTGGAGAAAGCTGTAAACTTACTTAAGAAATATCAAATCCTGGACTTTACTTATCCAAAGCAAGGGGTATATCTTGATTTGACACTGGATATGGCACTGGGGAAAAAGGTATGTAGACCCAGTTAAAATGAGTTTATTTGTGAACAGTGGCTATATGATTTGATGTTCTTAATTTTTAAAATTCTTGCCTCCCATAATAATTTTTAGGAAATCTCATGCTCTTTCTATACTTCATTATGAAAAATATGTTTTTTATTTTTTTGTTGGTAGTAGAGATTGAACCCAGAGGCATTCTACCTCTGAGCTATTCCCCCGGCCCTTTTCATTTTTTATTTTGAAACAGGGTCTTACTAAGTTGCTGAGGCTGGCCTCCAACCTGTGATCCTCCTGTCTCAGCCTCCCAAGTACTCAGAATACAGAATTGTGCCACCATGATGACTCATGAAAAAAATATGTCTTAAAAAACATTTTCCAAATATAAAATATGTTGAAAACACTCTGGAGAGTTGATAAATACATATCTCCCTCTCTTCTGAAGAGTTACTAGTATACATTTCAATAAAAGTCGTGTTAAAATTGAAGTATCTTTGGAAAATGACTTAAGCTGCCTGGGCGTTATGTTCTTTCTTTGTAAATGAGGGCTTTAGATTAGCTCAAAGATATTCCTTGAAATCCTAGGTTGAGACTAAGTTTGCTTGGGTGGGATACCAAACTCCTTGCTCTTGCGTTAATCAGAGCCTCTCTGCTTTATTTATTTATATATTGGAGTTCTTCAGAAGAGTATTGTTTATAATATTCTAAAAGTGAGAAAAACACTAGAGTAGTATTGAGGTCTATTACAGCTCTAAATTTTATAAGCTTCTCACTTTAGAAGTACTTTTTTTAGAAAAATATTTTATAAGCCAGGCACACTTGTAATCCCAGTACTTGGGAGGCTGAGACAGGAGGATCACAGGTTTGTGGCCAGCCTTAGCCAACCTAGTGAGGCCATCTGCAACTTAGTGAGACCCTGTTTCAAAATAAAAGAATAAAATAGGGCTGGAGGTGTAGCTCGGAGGTAGAATGCCCCTGGGTTCCATCCCTAGTATCACACACACACACAGACAAAAAAAAATTATAAAAAATAATTAAAACAAAGAGCTCAGGTGTGGCTCATTGGCAGAACACCCCTGGATTCAGTCTCTCCAGTTCCAAGGAAGGAAGGAAGGAAGGAGACCAGCAAAAAAAATAATAATAATAATTTTTTTCCTGAGGATGTCTTTTATTTCTTGGGTCAAATTAGATGTGAGTTTTTAAATAATTTAATAGGCTCAGCAGCACACCTAGAAGGAAGCAGTAGGGCATAGTGTTTAAGAGCATAGACTCTGGAGTTGATTGCAATATAGACCAGTATCATGTCTTCACCACGCTTTGACCTTGGTCTTTGCTTTTTGACCTTGGATTCTTCAAATCTCAGTTTTTTTTTAAATTCTGTATAAAGAGAGATAAAATCTTTATATTATTCTGTTGAGGAATAAATGAGATAATGCATGTAAAGGACTTAAAGGACTTAGTAAGTGCTTTAAATAATACCCAACTTTGACTGAAAACTTTCTGTGTATGAGCCACAGTACTAAATGTTTTGCATTTACTTTTTCATTTAATCCTATAATAATCTCAGAAGAGCAAAGAGTCTTGCTCAAGGTTGTAGAGTAGGGGGCAGAGTTAAAATTTGAACTAAGGTTTGCCTCATTTCTTAGTTCTTGTTTAGTAGAAACAGTTAGCAGCCATCATACAATTTTGTTTTATATGTTACTGTTACTGTTAGTTCTTTTAAATTTTGTAGTTTCCAAGATGAGACCTTTTTCAGTCAACCATTAATGTAGTTCATAACAATGTCTTGTAGGACAACAAGCTTCATTTCATATATGGAAGTCACTTGAACTAATGACATTGAAAAGATACTGTCCTTATCCTAAAGCTTTTTTTTCTTCATAGAGTGTGCAACAAGCCAATATCCCCCAGGGGATGCTATTATGATTGCTTAGCACTGAAAAATTTACTGAGACCAGTTGTGACATGTTAATGGTAAAGGAATGCCAATCAATACAACTAAGTTGCATGGCTGATAAAAAGTGTGCTTAAGAAAGAATTTGTGCCTTCTTAGCCAGGTGTGGTTGTGTGCATCTGTGATCCCAGCTACTTGGAAGGTTGAGAAAGGAGAATTGAAAGTTTGAGACCAGCCGGGGCAACTTAGCACAAGACCCTTTCTCAAAACAGAGGGTGGGACTTGGGATGTAGCTCAGAGATAGAGTGCTTACCTAGCATACTCAAGGCCTTGGGTTCAATCCCCAGTACTGCCAAAAGAAAAAAAAGCCTTCTTGTCAGAAAAGAAATCCCCAGAAGAATGTCTCTACTCAAAATATAGTTTTTATAAAAATATAATCTTTCAATCAATTTTATTAGAAGACAGTGCTTTTTAATCTTTTTTCAAACCTTAAGGCTACACCAAAACTATGGAGGGCCTAGAACTTGTCTAAGAGACCGAAGCCTTATGTCTACAAAGATCCTTGGCCAAAATGACTGAACAGATTGGCTCTGAGGCCCTGTAAAATCTCTACCTATATTAGGGTGCCTCACATGTATGCCATTGTTTATTTTGGATTTTCCAATTGACTCCCCAAATATATCTGAAAGTGATAGTAGTCTAAGTTATTTTAAAATTGACCCACTCAAAAGAAATTTTCAGTTTTGGCATTCTGTCATGGATTTAAGGTTTATATTACCTAATTGTTTAGAGCAATGATGACAATTAGAGGTGGTATACTGAGCAGATCAACTGAATATTGTCTATTGTTCAGTTTGTACAGCTGTATTCATGTCCTTTTTGATTGTGTCATAAAATTACATCTTTTTTAAAAATTTAATTCAAGGTAGCAAATATCTGTTGACATTCATGAAATGGAAAACATTGTACTAGGCTATACTGGGGAGATACAGATATGCAAACATATTTTTTAATATTTGAGAGACTGATGAATGATAAAGAGACAGAAGCAAGGGCCATGGGAGTATGGAGCTGGGAAGAGAGATTTAGATTTTTATTATGGGTTCTTAAAAAATCCTATCTTGAGCTTTAAATTTTAATCAAATAATAGTTCTGTAGTAATGCGAGGACATAGGACAGAACTAAAAACTAAAAACATGTCATTTCTGTTTTTTATAGAATGTAAGAGATAATAGAAAAGATGAACTTTTGTAATTATTTTTCCTCTGTTGTGTATTTAGAAAAAAGTGGAGCCATTTGCCAGTGTTATTAGTTTTCCATACCCATTTGCTTCAGAAATCAATAAGGTTGCTGTATTTACAGGGGTAAGTAACTTTTGTCAACTGTGTATATCATTTAGTTTATTTTAGAGGTCACATTAAGCAATGAGTAGACTAACTGAATAAACAGAGTTAGAGAAAATTTTAATATTCACCTAAGTATTATTTTTCCCATTTGAAGCTCAAAGGAGACTGTTTATTTGAGATTATGGCACTAATTTGAGAAAGTACTAAGCTAGAACATTAATCATTACTAGTCTAACACATTATGTTTCTCACAAGAAACTGAAGAAAAGTATGAAATTTATCCTACATAATTCCTGCTTCCTACTCAAACTTCCCTTCTCAAACAACAGTAGATTTATTTTATTTTATTTTATTTGCGGTACTGGGGATTGAACCCAGGGGCATTCTACCTTCAAGCTACACCCCCAGCTCTATTTTTTAATTATTTTGAAACAGGGTCTCACTAAGTTGCGGAGGGCCTCACTAAGTAGCTGAGGCTGGCCACAAACCCGGATCCTCCTGTCTTAGCCTCCCAAGTACTGGGATTACAAGCATGTGCCACCAAACCCAGCAGTAGTAGAATTATTTTAAAGCAGTAGGACCACTTAGAACTAAGAATATCTAGTCTGGAAAGTCAAGTAATAAATATAGTCATCCAGCTTTTTGTCAATCCTTTTGTATTATTAGCATTTGTTTATAATGTGCTTATGAATTTATTTTGTGTTTTGATTCTTCTCCATATAAAGTTTAAACTTGAGGCATTTTTAGTTTTCTCCATCTCCCTCTCAAGAAAAAAAATCTACTTTATTCCTAGAAAAGTGGGGACTGAAGCCGGGCGTAGTGGCTCACACTTGCAATCCCAGTGCTTGGGAGGCCGGGACTGGAGGATCTGGGTTCGCGGCCAGCCTCAGCTACTTAGCGAGGCTCTCCACAACTTAGTGAGACCCTGTTTCCAAATAAAGAAAAAATAGGGCTGGGGCGTAGCTCGGAGGTAGACTGCCCCTGGGTTCAATCCCCAGCACTGCAAAAAAAAAAAGAAAAGTGGGGACTGTAGCTGTTGGAGTGCCACAAAACTTTAGTACCTAATGGAGTAAAAAGTTTTCACAGTAAAACCAAATGGTATAAATGGAATATATAGGAAAAAGTGATTAATACCATTTATTTTTCTTTTGAATTTTTCAAATACCTGGATAAATTTTGGTTCTCTGATTTCTTTTTTTCTACCTCCGAGCTACACCCCTGGCCCTATTTTTTATACTTTATTTTGAAACCGGGTCTCACGAAGTTGCGGAGGACCTCACTAAGTAGAGAGAGAGAGAGAAATGGAGAGAGAGAGAGAGAGCTGAGGCTGGCCGCGAACCCGGATCCTCCGGTCTCTGCCTCCCAAAGTACTGGGATTACAAGTGTGCGCCACCATGCCTGGCCTTTGATTTCTTAAATAAATAAAAAAAAAATCCAGGCCGGGTGTGGTGGCGCACGCTTGTAATCCCAGTACTTGGGAGGCGGAGACCAGAGGATCCAGGTTCGCAGCCAGCCTCAGCTAATTAGTGAGGCCCTCCGCAACTTCATGAGACCTGGTTTCAAAATAAAGAATAAAAAATAGGGCCGGGGGTGTAGCTCGGAGGTAGAATACCCCTGGGTTCAATCCCCGGTACTGCAAAAAAAAAAAAATCCTTTTCATATCTATTTAATAAAATGTCTCTAAGTTAACAAGACTAAATGTATTTTAATCTTACTTTTGGAAGGTAATGTATTGAAAAAAATAGGGACCTACCAGTAGTAGGTTCCGCTAGTATGCCATTTTGGTGTATTTCCTCATATTTCAGTCAAGAAACACTCTAATGATCTACAAACTAAACTTGTTCTGAATGTAATCTATTTGATGCATTTAATTGAAAATTGATGTCTATTTTTTCCCCCTGTGGGGCGGCTGGGGATTGAACTGAGGGGCATTCTACCTATGAACTATACCCTGAGCCCTATTTTAGTTTTTATTTGGAAACAGAGTCCCACTAAGTTGCTGAGGCTGGCTTCAAACTTGCCATCCTCCTGTCTCAGCCTCCCAAGTACTAGGATTACAGGTGTGTCCCACCATACCTGGCTATTGATGCCTGCTATTGATACTATTGATTTATATTTTTATCAATTTTTATTTTGAACTGTGATTATTTTGACAAAATGCTTGAAAGTATATTGAAATTGTTTAAAATTAAAAGATTGGAGCCGGGCGTGGTGGTATACACTTGTAATCCCAGTACTTGGGAGGCTGAGACTGGAGGATCCTGGTTCGCAGCCAGCCTCAGCTACTTAGCCAGGCCCTCTGCAACTTGGTGAGACCCTGCTTCAAAATAAAGAATAAAAAAATAGGGCTGGGGGTGTAGCTTAGAGGTAGAATGCCCCTGGGTTCAATCCCCAGTACTGCAAATAAATAAATAAATAAATAAATAAATAAATAAAATAAAGATTGATGTTTAAACTATTGTGTTTTGGTAGAATTCATCAGAGATTGAAATAGCAGAAGAAAATGGAGCTGCCTTTGCAGGAGGAACTAATCTGATTCAGAAGGTACAGAGTTGCTTTCATGTTCATTAGTTATAGAGATTGTTCTGTTATCTTTGCCATCCATTGATGTATTACTGTTGAACGTAATCACTAGACTCATATCTTTTGATAAATGGTTAAGAACAGGGGAAAATTTTCTTACTCTTTTCAGTTTCAAAATGAAGCTAAGAAAAAACTATCCAAATGGTCTAATATTGATTATATTTGATTTATATTGTGTGCGTGTGTGTTTTTTTTCCTTTTTGTTCTGAGAGTTTTGTGGATAGAGTGGAAAGGGCAATAGACTCAGGTTTTGAATGTGAAATTTTTTTTAATATACTTTATTGGTGCATTATAGTCTCACATAATGTAAATCATGTTGATAGTGACATACATGCACATATCACTTGGTGCTCCCCAGCCTCCACACCCCTCCTTCCCCATACAGGGTACTGAGATTGACATTGGTATTTTCACATATGTACACAAAACTGATGATAGTAATTCCTTCATTGTTCCTCACTCTCCCCCCCTCCCCTTCCCCTCCTCTGAGGTTTCTCTTCCACTGTCTGGAGTCCCTCGGGTATCCCAATTACTCCCTAGCTTGTGCATGTTAGAGAAAACATATGACCCTTCACTGGCTAATCTCTAACCTGTTCTCCAGGTCCTTCCATTTTCCTGAAAATGATAATAATTTTGTTCTACTTTATTCCATTGTATGGATATCGCATAATTTTGTAATCCATTCAATGTGAAATTTAAAATGAAATCCAAAAGGGCAGCACACATGGATATTTTTATTCATTTTATTATTATTATTATCATTATTATTTTGTGGTACTGAGGATTGAACCCAGTGGTATTCTACCACTGAGGTACCTCCCCTTTTTTTTTTTGTGGTACTGGGGATTGAACCCAGGGAATCTAAGGGCATTACACCTCAGCCCTATTTTTTATTTTTTTTTATTTTGAAACAGTCTCACTAAGTTGCTGAGGCTGGCTGCAAACCTGCAATCCGCCTGTACTGGGATTATAGTTGTACGCCACCATGTCCAGCTCATCCTCAGTCTTTTTTATTTTTCATTTTGAGATAGGGTCTCACTAAATTGCCCAGACTAGCCTCAAACTTGCAGTCTTCCTGGCTCAATTTCCTGAATATCTGGGATGACAGGCATGTGCCACCGCACCTGGCTGTATTCCTGTTTAAAGATCAAATATTTTTATTTTTATTTATTTATGTATTTTCTGCGTTGCTGGGATCAAACTCGGTGCCTCCCACATGCCAGGCAAGTGCTGTAACACTGAGCTACACCCTCAGACCTCACTCCTGTATTTCTAAGTTAGTGTACTACTTTGTTTAGTTCTTATAAAATGTAAAGTTGGATAAAAATTCCTGTTCTTTCAGTCATTTCTTAGATCAGACCTTAATTTATTAAATTAATTTTATTTTGAAATATCTCAGATATGCTTGGCTCTGGGAGATTTGGAAGTAATTTCATGTTTTTACTTGTCTCTATGAGCATGATTTCCATCTACAGATTTGTATTATTCCAAGATGTGATCGTAAGGTTAATTATAGCATAACTTTCAAACATAACTTTAAATTTAATTTAAAGGAGCATGTCATAGAATTAGTTTTGGAAGATCTTTGAGTAGAAATTTCACCTACAGTTCCTTGACATTTCAAAATTGCCTTTGCTTTCATATTTCCAGGGATTAGAGCCCTGGTTCTGGAACCTTATCACCTGTGTTTGAATTTTGGCTCTGCCTCTTAGGAGTGCACAAACTGACTGAGACCTCAGTTTCCTTATCTGGAATGTGTGGTCAATATTAGTACCAGCTTGGTAGGGTTGTTTTGAAAATGGATGAACTAAACCGTGTAATATAGTTAGCAGAATTCATCGCATGTGAGAAGCACTCATTTAATGTAAATTGTTATTGTTATGGAAAGCATGGTATGTTATTTAAGGAGTACAGAATTTGTAAAAAGAAACAGTAGTAACAGGAAGATAAGATTCCAGAATCTCTGCTTAATTTTACCAGAGTTCAGATTTTTAGGATTCACTGTGTAACCCTAAACTAAGACTTTCAGTGGCATATTTTGGTAAGATTTCATGAAAAAAAATCATAATCATAATAATTGGTGAAATACCTATTTCCTAGACAATATTGCTCTAAAAAGTTGTTTCATTTTATAATCAACTAAATTTTTAAGTGGAGTATAGCATAGTAGTGTAATAATTATTTTAGGTGCTTGTCTGAATTAATTAAAGTCTTTTAAATATTGAATATTAATCTCTTGCTCTGAGAATGGAAATAGAGTATGGATAATAAGCTATAAGTGAACTTGTCTCTGACTACCCCCACATCTTTTATTTTTAGTTATTGGTGGCAAGGAGAATTTTAGTTCTTTGTGAAAATAATTACAGATTCAGTTCTCTTGATGCTCTATATTTAGAAAGCTAGTGGTGCTAGTGAGTTTGACAGCTAGTGATTATTAATTTTACATGGGATCTATTGCAAAATTTTCAGCTTGTTTCTTCAGTTTTAATAGACATGAATTCAGCTTTGTGAGGTTGTGTGAGTTGTTTACACATCAGTGCTACATTCTAGCTTATAATGCGTTTTGCTTGACACAACTCCAGAATTAAAACCATTAAGTATATATGTATATATATTTTTAAAATTATATATATATTTTAAAATTGAATGTGGCTGCCAGATGTGGTGGCACACTCCTGTAATCCCAGTACTTGGAGGGCTGAGACAGGAGGATTGCAGGTTCAAAGCCAGCCTCAGCAACTTAGCGAGACCCTGTTTCCAAGTAAAAAATAAATAAAATAGGACTGGGGGTGTAGCTTGGAGGTAGAATGCCCCCTAAGTTCAATCCCCAGTACCACTACCAAAAAAAAATTTGATGTGGCTATATTTAAAAGAAAACAAAAGAGAATGTTTTGCTTCTGATTGTTTTCGTAATTGGTAAATGTATTCATATGATCCTTGTTGTGAAGAAAAGAATTGTGCCTAATGTCTCTTTTTCTGAGTCATAATGAAAATTATCTTCAGAAAAATAAAGCTTTTCATATAATCTAAGGTTATCTTCTTTTTCCCTGTTTTTCAGGTTTTGGATGATGAAATTCAAGTAGATTTTTATGTAGCTGTTCCAGAAATAATGCCAGAGCTTAATCCATTAAAGAAGAAACTGAAAAAAAGATTTCCAAAGCTTACTAGAAGTAAGAGAGAACTTTTTTTATTTCAATATGCTGTCAACAAATTTTTTTCTGAATTTTGTTCAGTTAAAAAACAAAGTTGCTAAACTTTACAGTGCAGTATGTGTTATTTTCCTAGGCAAATCAAAGGTATATTTCTCAAGGTTCTTGCTGCTTTAGCAGCATTTGATGGAGGATCTTTTATATACATGTGTAATAGTTAAGGCAGATTGCAAATCCTTTTTTAAATCTTAAACCATGTACCAAGTTTTTGGTTGAAATTGTGTAGGATAGTTAAATGCATTCTACCAATATGTGTATATTTCTGTATAGTTATGTTGAAATAAAGTTTTAAAAAGTAAAAAAAAACCAAAGTTGCTAATAATGTGTGTAGAACAAATAATATGTCCTGGCATTTGAATTTTGTGTTACATAAGTATGAAGATTTGATTTTTTTTTTCCTTTGGCATTAATACCTACTTAGTTTATAATACTGGATCATATTCTAGATCCAAATTAGTAGCTTGGCCTAATGTACTACATACTAGGTATGTTGTCATAGTGCTATCTTAGTGATTTTTAAACCTCTTTATCAGTATAATATGTATGTTCATCAATTCAAGCATTCAGCATATATATGAATGTATATGAGTACATGGTTCTTCAGGTATTTTCCATTAAGGGAGTTTTCCCTTTATAGATATTTCCTCCCTCAGGAATCTAGTAAGAGAAAAGGTTGCTATATAAAAAGCCATGTTAGCTGGGCGTAGTGGCGCATGCTTGTAATCCCAGTACTTTGGGAGGCAGAGACCGGAGGATCCGGGTTCGTGGCCAGCCTCAGCGCGCGCGCGCTCTCTCTCTCTCTCTCTCTCTCTCTCTCCCCCTAGTGAGGCCCTCCGCAACTTCGTGAGACCCGGTTTCAAAATAAAGTATAAAAAAATAAGGCCTGGGGTGTAGCGTGGAGGTAGAACGCCCCTGTGTTCAATCCCCGGTACTGCAAAAAAAAAAAAAAAGCCATGTTAAAAAAAGTAAAAGAAAAAAAAGAAGAACAAAAGAAAAAAAAGCCATGTTATACAGTGAGGTATTACTTGATCAATTCACAAGGTGCTGCAGGTGTTCTGTGGAGGAACAGCTTATACATAGGTGGGAAACGGGAAGGCATCATGAAGAAGGTGACATTTAGATTGTATCCTGAATAATTGGATGAATTGATTAAGGGGGAATTTTTTTTTTGTGGTACTGGGGATTGAACCCAGGGGCATTCTACTTCCGAGCTACATCCCCAGGCCTAGTTTTTTTTTTTATTCTTTATTTTGAAACAGGGTCTCACTAAGTTGTGGAGGGCCTCACTAAGTAGCTGAGGCTGGCCGCGAACCCAGATCCTCTGGTCTCAGCCTCCCAAGTACTGGGATTACAAGCATGTGCTACCATGCCTGGCAGAATATTGTTTTAAGTAGGAGTTTATTAATCATAGACATGGAAGTGAGAAATTATAGGTCAGATCCAAGAAATATCAATTAGTTCTCTCTGATTATAGAGAATAATACCTCTACATTGAAATAGAAGAGAATAAGGGGAAATGATGTTGGAAAGGGAGATTGATACTATATGAGAAGACTGAATGATGAGCTAATGAGCATGGGTTTTATTCTGTACTCAATAGGAATACCTTAGAAGTTTTGAGATGTTCTTTGACATGATCTGTTCTATAGATGTCGTCCTATCTGACAAGAGTTTGTAAGATGTGTTGGTATGAACTGAGACTAGAGCAAGGGAGACCAGTTAGGGTGCAATAGCAAGAGAATATTAAAGACAGTGTTTAAACTAGGGTCTTTATAATGAGACGGGAGTGAAGAAGACAAATGTCAAAGGTATTAGAACTTTGTGACTAAGTGTTTAGGAATGGATAGACTGATAGGAAGAAAGAAAGACTCAAATGATGCTGAAATCTTTAAGCTTAGAGACTTCTAATTAGTGGTCATTAGTAGAAACGGAGTACATTTGAGAGGAAAAACAAGTTCACTTGTGTAGTGCCGGATGTCTGGTGTAGATAGAGATTATTTTAATAATGCTTTGTAGTGTAAACAGAAGTATTTTAAAATTGTTTTAGTAGATTGGCCTTAAATTTCAACTCTAGTTGAGCTAAAAAAAATCCAGCTAAAATTCTTCATACATGTTAGCCATTAGCACTTGTCTGAATTCCAAATGATCTATAACTTAAGCAAATTCAAATGGACTCTCCAGTTATTTTGATGTATCATAGTTTTGTTTTTGTATAGCCTGCATTAAATCACATGTCCTTATTAGATATTGGAGTAAGCTTGGCACTTTTATTAGGGATTTTCATTACAGTTGCTTGTTCTCATGGAATCAGACTTATATTCTCTCCTAAATAAGACCTAAAATGGAATATTATTTAAAAATTAATCCAGAATTGCAGTCAAATTTGATGAAAATATTACTCATAATTTTTTGTTTCTAATTAAGTTTAAGCTTCAATCAGAGCAAAACAAACAGTACTAAATATAGCTAGTTTAAACTGAAAATGAATACCAAATATATCAGTATTTATCTAGCTCCTAGCTTTGCACGGTGAACTGGTTTTTCACAAACATTAGTTTTATCACCTTTACTTTATCCATTCTCTGTGTAACCCTTTTGGATTCTGTTTTCTTTAACCTTAAGATGGTTTTATTGCATTGTAATCATAGCATTTGAGACTATTGTTTTTCATTCTGAAAGGTTTTCAGATAACTTTTTAATAACAAGTTTCCTCTTACAATGTTTATTTTTATCAGTGGACTTTATTTCTATTTTCATAATGAACTACATACCATGGTGAAGTACCTAAGACTGTGTTTCCGCTTTTGCTTAATAAGGCACCTTCAAAAAACAGATCTTTCCCCCTCTCTAATGCTTTTCTTTCACCCCCTCATGATCTAGCAAAACATTTGTGTTCTTTAAACATGAAGACAAATGATTAACCTCTCAAAAATGTTAAAATAGAATACACCAGATGTGCATTAGAACAATGAAGCTTGTATTATGCATTTTTAGGGCTTATTCAGATTCTTGTTTAGGAACATTTGATTCCCTTTATATCCAACAAAAAATGGTAGGGTAAAATAGAAATTATGTTTTGAGCAAGTGGATGAAATTAAAAAACAAACAAACAGGCCCCTGCAGCTGAGCTCATTAGTTTCTCATTTTGTCTCAGTTTCACTAATGGGAGTGGGTGTAACCATCTTGGCTGGATTGAATGTGCACATTTTGCGGCATGTTCAGTGCTGTGGTTGTATTCATTTTATTTTAATTGCTTACATAACCAGGCAAGTTCTCAAATGTACGTTTGTCTTGTTTTCTCAGTATTTCTTTTGTTTCATAAAAAGAAATTTAAACTTGCTTTTTAAAATTTCCTGGAAGAAATTTTGCTTCATTTTGCTAATCACCTTGCTCCTTCACATCCCAAGTGGCCTCTGAAATTTTTTCATCTTTAATATATATATGTTTTCTTGATATTAAAATATTTCTAGTCCTATTTTTATTTAGTACTTACTAACGAAAACTAAAAGTATGAAAAATATCTTGACTTATTGGAATTGGTTTTGTTTTTTTTAAATCAGTTTTCTATTTTGCCTATTAACCTGTGGTAGGTACTATGGTGTGTATGGCAACAGCTGACTTATTTAATTTAATTAAGTAAATTTATTTGATGCTTGAGAATGAACTCGGAGCCTTGCACATGCTAAGCATGTGCTCTACCTCTGAGTTATACCCCTTGCTTCAGATGAATTATTTTAAGCCATATTAAGTTATTTGCAGATAAGAGAGAAAGGGACACAATTAGAAAATTAGAGTTATACTAATGTATGTTGGTCTTAACATAGAACTTTTAGAATTAAACACTAAGGCTCCAGTAGGAGTCTTATCCAAAGGATATTTCATCTGACTTGTTTAAAGAATATTCATATCTACTGAGTAGAACACTGCTTTTGTAAGGAAGTTGCTTTATCATACTTGAGAATCATGGATGTTAACATCAAAATTTAAAGTAAAAATTAAAATTAACCCATGGAATAACACGTGATACTTTACAGTATTGCTTGTATTATTGAAACAATTAAAATTATTGGATTATATAAGGAAAAATACAAAACCATAATTTTTACAGGGTAATAATTTGAAATTTTTTTAATCCCCCCTCTTGTATTAGTTTAAAGCTATTAATGTGTGAAAGAATCCATTAATGATTAAGTGTTTTTATAATTATTATAGGTGAATTATGAGTGCCTTGCGACTTCCTCTGTTACTTTTCTTTGTTTCCTTTACTTCAGCCTACATGACCACCTCGCTGCTCCTCACTGCACACTGAGTGCTTTCATTTCTCAGGTCTGAGTGTATTGTCCTATCTATGTGCGGTAGTCTTTACCTGACTGACTTTCTTACTCAAATATAATCTAAACAAACAGGCCTTCCATGACCATCCTATGTAAAATATTATTCTCCACTTCCTATTATCAATAGATATGTCATTATTGTGCTTTTGTGTTCTTTTTAGGACTTATTGCTTCTGGCATCTCTTGTTTTTTATTTGTAATATGTGTTCAGTTTATCCGGTTAGAGCAAGGGCATTTTAATTTTGTTTCTTGCTATGTTGTTATGGCCTACAGTTGTACCTGTCACACAATAGGTACTCTATAAATATTTGCAATAATGACTGAACATTTAATGCAGCATTCAGTTGGTAGAAGAGACAGAATTAAACACTGCAATTGAAACATGGGTTAATTATAATTCATGCAAATTTTTTGGAATATTTGTATTCATAGTAATTGAGTACCATGTGCCAAGCCTTGGATGTACACTAGAGTGAAATACAAGGTCATAGTTTAGTATACGTTATATTCATTATGGAAATTGAATAGAGAGAATTAGAGGAAGAGAAAAAGGAAGAAAAAGAAAAACAGAACGTGAAAGCACAGAGAAAAGACAAAATAGAGAAAGGAGAGCAATTACATAGGGATAACAGCCTGAAAGCCGTGAAAATTTAACCTTTGGCTAAATTGAAAAACAGAATAGAGTAATGGTTAGCAGACCTCTCTCAGTCTTGGTTTTATCACTTATTATGCTGTTGAACAACTTTTTTTTTTTTTTTTTTGC
>PVJS01042685.1:0-15000 GCA_004027185.1 Glis glis
AATTCTCCACACTTTCTCCCTCCCCACCTGCAGTTCCCCTAGCCTCCTTGAGGGAGTTTCTCCATTCCCAGTGTCCTTCCTCAGCCCCCACCCTTCCCTCTGCAACGCGACTCCAGCCTCCTGCTCTCCCCTGCGCTGGCCTTTCCCACAACACCTCTGCAGCAGACTCCTGTCCTTCCCGCTGCCCTCGCCCCTCCAAGCCTGGACCTCCCCGACCATCTGAGCCCCCCCGACTCTCTCACGCCGGCTCTCCGCCCTTCCTTCCTGGTCCTCCCCCAGCGCCGGTCCACTCACAGGAGGCCGGAGCAGGTGGTGCAGACGAAGCTGCCCACGGTGATATCCACGTAGGTGACCCCGCGCTGGGCGCACTCGAAGCAGTGGCGGTTCCCGGCCTGGCTGCAGGCACCCAGCTCCCGCACCCGGCGGCACCACACCTCCGAGGCCGCCTCCGCCTCCGCCTTTCCTCCGCCAATCCCGCCACCCGGGCCTGGGCCTTTCTTGGCCGCCATCACCATCTCTGCCCACTCCTTCCGACCTCCTCCCAGCAAGTCAAGCAATAGCTCCTTCAACCACTGCCGCCTTCCCGCCTCCGCCGCCTTCGCACGCCCGGCAACCCTGACAGAAGCCCAGCAGCCTGCGGCGCCGCGCGAGACTCCACCGCCCCCTGCCTCGCCGGTCCTGCACGCTGATTGGATAGTCTTCTCCCACCTCCTCACTCTGATTGGCCTAACCTGGAACGGCCTCCGGTTGCCGGAGCGGCCAACGCCACGCCCCACTGCCTTCAGGCCTCAGGCCTCTCCTATTGGCCCGCAGAGGCCCCGGCTGCAAGAAGTGTGCGTGCCCTCTCCTTGTCCCCGCCCCCTCTCGCCACTGCCTCCACTTCGGCCCGCCTCCCACTTTCGATTGGCGACTCCTTAGCATTCGGGTTCCTACGTTAACTCTGATTGGCTGTCGAGGTTGCAAAGTTAGCGCGCGAGACAGAGGAGATGTCCCGCGCGTGCGCAACTCTGGTCCTCCCGACTGGTGATAATTCCCGCCAAATTTAAAAGGCTTGCCCTAGACTGCGCAGATTGACAGCAAAGAAGAGAAGTGACCCAATGAGGGGGAGAGGGGACAGATGGAGGGAGAAGAAGAGAGAGTGCTTTATAAATGTCATTCCATTTACTCCTACTCTAAATCATTGGTGGAATCCTAACTTTACAGTCAGGTTAAACAATTTGCAGTGCATTACACGACTGGTATATGGGCCAGCTGGAATTGGAATCTGAGCCTTTTGACTTTAGTAAAACTTGCCTTTAACCACTTCGCTTCATTGGAATAGTATTTGATTAGGTTTCCAGTGGGAAGAAGCAGGCACAAAACAAAGAATCATCAGTTAGTGATGAATTCTATGCAGATAATTAAAGTAAGGTCTTGGAAAAGAGAATGATTGTTGGATACTTCACAGTGGGTTGGTGAAGGGAATCATCTCTAAAACAGTGACATTTAGCCAGGTGTGGTGGCGCACGCTTGTAATCCCAGTACTTGGGAGGCTGAGACTAGAGGATCAGGGTTCGCAGCCGGCCTCAGCTACTTAGTGAGGCCCTCTGCAACTTAGTGAGACCCTGTTTCCAAAATAAAGAAATAAAATAGGGCTGGGGGGAGGCTCGGAGGTAGAATGACCCTGGTGTCCCTGGAGGTAGAATCCCCAGTGCCCCCCCCCAAAAAAAGTGACATTTAAGCTGAGACCTGAAAAACAAAAAAGAGTCAGTCATGAGGAGATCTGAGAAGGAGGATCCCAGGCAGATGAAAACCAATTTTAAACCCCTAAAGCAAGAAGCATCTTTGTTGAAGCAGAAAAAAAAAAGCCAGAGTGGTTGGAGCATGGGGGTGAGGGTAGAGCAGAGGGGATCATCCTGAAGTGGGACCAAATCATATAGAACCTTCCAGACTTTGGTAAGGAGTTTGGATTTTCTATGTGATGAGAAGTTATACAGTTAGAATATAGTTTCCCACTGTGACAGAAAACTCCCAAACTATTTTGAAACTCCCAAACTATGTCCAGGATGCAGGCTCCTTCCATTTCGTTGCTTCACAGTGCATCACTTCCATTCCCAAATTCACCCCATGATCTAGTCTAGCTTCTGCCATCATGCCTATTACAATTGCAGGAAGAACCTTCTATTTTTAAAGACATGCAGGAAATAGCATACAACCTCACTTGTTCTCACCTCACTGGCCAGAATTTAGTCATCTGACCACACCTAAGTTCAAAGACTCTGGAGAATGTATTTTTTATTTTGGGATTTCATGTGCTCAACTAAACTCCAGAGGTTCCATTACTGAGTAAGTGAAAAGGTGTATTAGGATAAAACCTGTCTCTGCCACAGAAGCCATTAGAAGGATTGTAGCAAGAGAAAGACTCGGTATGATTTTCAGGTTTTTAATTTTTTTATTAAAAAAAAAGTAAAGCCAGGCATGGTGGCACACGCTTGTAATCCCAGTACTTGGGAGGCTGAGACAGGAGGATCGCAGGTTCAAAGCCAGCCTCGGCAACTTAGCAAGGCTCTCAGCAACTAGTGAGACCCTGTTTCCAAATAAGAAATAAAATCGGGCTGGGGGGTGTAGCTTGGAGGTAGAATGCCTCTGGGTTCAATCCCCAGTACCAAAAAACAACAACAACAAAGTAAGAATCTTCTCGGCCTCCCAAGTACTGGGATTACACCACACCTGGCTGGCAACCTATTTAGAGAAGTGCTACCCAATAGAAATTTCTATGATGATGAAAATATTCTGTATCTAAATGTCCAATATGGTAGCTACTAGTTACATGTGGCTGTTAAGAACTTGAAATGTGGCTAGTTAAATTAAGAAACTGAAATTTTTTTCTGCATTGTATTGCATTGTATTGTATTGTATTGTATTGTATTGTATTGTATTGTATTGCAGTGCTGGGGATACAACCCAGGGCCTCACGCATGCTAGGCAAACACTATCTCTGAGCCATGTCCCCACTTCCTATTGAATTGAGATAGCCACACATGGTTAGTGGGCTTCCATATTGAAAAGGATATCTCTAAATTCTTGTTTTGAGCAACTGAGTGGCTCATGGTACCCCTTATTGAAAAGAGGGGTTGGGGTAGGACTGAAGAAAGAGCAGGCAAGGGATGCTGATGGCCAGAAATTAGCATTGCTTATACATGTCTATTTGAAATCCTTGTGAGGTCTTCAAGGGGTTAATCAAGTAGGCAGGTGGATGTATAGTCTGGATTTCCAGGTGAGGCCAGAGCTGGAAATGTAGTTTAGGAGTCTTCAGTATATGGGAGTTATATACAGCCATGGGACTGGATGAGGTTGCTTAGGCACAGCATGCAGAGGATAAAGAGGGCCCAGAAGTAAATCCTGGGTGCTCCCATGTGCCCTTTGTTCTATCTATCACGTGATCACAGCCACAAATGCACTTCAACATCCCTAAAAGTATCCAACTCACATCCAAATATGCAGATGGGACATCTCAGTCCACTTTATATATCCCTTCTGAATTTTTTCAGAGTTCCCAATTTCCAAGTACTACCCATTCCTCCTATAGTTTCTGCCTCACCAACAGTAATTTCTTCCCATCTTGAAACCTTGAACAAATTGGTAAGTTTAGCTACCACCAGGAGTGAGTGAGTGGGAGAAAAAATTGGAACACTCATTAGACTCTGATAGTTTTCTGTTAGTTTTTACCACTGGGTGTGGTCTGCTAGGGCAATCAAGGAGGTCTTCCTCCTCCGGTCTCTACTCCACCCAGACCATATCTAAGAATAACAACCCTATTCCCTTTCATAATCAGGGGGAGCACAGCCAGCATGGGGGCACCCTCTTCTGCCATTGCCTTAGTGGCAGAAGGAGTCCCAAGTGGTCAGATAGAACCCCTATTGGGTACCCTGGTGAAATGCTTTGCCCTTGGGCAATTATATGCACAGGGTGTGAGTGACTTGGGAGATGGAAAGCAAGTATTGTTAAAGAGGATAGTGACATTGAGAGCTGCCACCCTCCATCCAGCCCTGGGTTTCTGGACGTCTGTCCTGGCTGAGGGAGAATTGGTACTGCATTTCAGGCGTGGCTGGGATCACATATCACTATCTGCAAGACAGCGACCCAGCCTTGCAGGTGCGGTCTTCAGGATACTGCCAGATCAGTTTTCAGGAGACTGTTTCATTGTTCTATAAGCCCAGCTGCTTCTGGTGGATAGGAAATATGATAATGGCCCATGGCTGGCCAACTGTCTTCTTTCTTTCACTGAGAAGTGAGTTTCTTGGTTGGAGCCAATTTTGTCTGGACCACCTTCTGTTAGGCGGAGTCATTAATTTCAGAGATGGTGGCATAGCCCAAGGTGTGTCTTGCAGAGAAAGTAAATTCTAATATAGGATAAATGTTTCATCCAGAGTATAGAAATCACCTCATGCTCTGTGAGAGAAGGGACCTGATAGAGTGGACCTGCCACTGGATTTCTTTCTTTTTTTCTCTTCCTTTTGTGTAGTACTGGGTGAACCAGGGGCATTCTACCTCTGAACTACACCCCCAGCCCTATTTTTATTTTTTAATTTAATTTATTTTATTTTTTGGTACTGGGGATGGAACCCAGGGGCATTCTACCTCTGAGCTACACCTGCAGCCCTATTTTATTTTTATTTTGAAACAGCATCTCACTAGGTTGATGACAATCTCACTACTTGCTGAGGCTGTTCTTGAACCTGAAATCGTCCTGTCTCAGCCTCCCAAGTACTGAGACTATAGGTATGCACCAGCATGCCTGGCTGCCACTGGATACCTGAGAGGTTCCCAAGAAGCCTAGTGACTTATGAAGCTCTTAGGATGGTTGGTATCCAGCCTCTACTGGATTTACTTATTATTTATAGTGTTTTTTCCCCAGCTGATTGTCTTCATTTTCCAGGAAGAGATCACATTATCTTCAAATAAAAGTATATTGATGGTTCCCAGGGACGGGGGGAGAGGGTAATGAGGAGTGACTGCTTAACGCTTATAGGGAGTTCATAGGGGGTGATGAAAATGTTTTGAAACTAGATAGAGGCAGTTGTTATACAATACTGTGAATGCACTAAATGCCACTCAATCATACACTTTAAAATGGTTAGTTGTAGCCAGGTGTAGTGGTGCACACCTATAATTCTAATACTTGGGAGCCTGAGACAGGAGTATCTCAGGTTTGAGGCCACTCTCAGCAATTTAGCGAGGCTCTCAACAACTTAGCAAGACCCTGTTCCAAAATTAAATAAAAATAAAATAAAATAGGGCTGGGGCTATAGCTCAGAGGTAGAACATCCCTGTATTCCATCCCTAGTACCAAACACAAACAAACAAAAAAACATTAATTGTACGATATGTGTTTTACCACAATTTTTTAAAAAGGCAACAGGCCTTTTGTGTGTGTGTGTGTGTGTGTGTGTGTGTGTGTGTACTGGGAATTGAACCCAGGGGCATTCTACCTCTGAACTACAACCCCAGCCCTATTTTTTATTTTTTATCTTGAAACAGGGTCTCACTAAGTTGCAGAGGGCCTAAGTTGCTGAGGCTGGCCACGAACCTGTGATCCTCCCGTCTCAGCCTCCCAAGTACTGGGATTATAAGCGTGTGCCACCATGCAGGACTCAGGCCTTTTTTTTTTATAGGGTTCTCTGTAAGGTGATCCAGCTGAGCCCTTTCCATGGAGAAACTCCAAAGTCAGTGTCTTTAAGTCTGTTCTCTTGGCTAGTCATATTTCCCAGGAAAAATCCTGCCTGGAAGATGCAGGTCCATGTAGCAGCTGGAAGCGAGGGATGGGGATAGGCTGGGAGTCTCAATATATGATGCACTAGCTTTCTTTAAATCCCCATATTTTCAGTAGATATCGTTATCCTCCGCTGGACTTGTATCCCACAGTCTAGAAACTCTGTTTTGCCTTCTCCAGGAAAAAACCTCTAATCTTACTCTGGAAGGAGATGGGACAGTCACCCCCCTCATCTATGAAAGGCATAGATCAAAATAAATAAACTATTTGAAGAAAGAGAAACTATGTAGAAAGAAGAAAATTTTACCAAAACACTTTTCACATAGCTTCCAATGGAGTGGGTAAAGAGAAACAACAACAAAAATGTTTTTATTAAATCAAAGAGAGCACATCTTCTCTTATTTTTCAAGTCCTGTCAATCTTTGGTACCAACCAGCCAGGAGAACTGAATGATGTTGGAGCAGCCTTCCTCCATGGTTCCCATTCTCCTCTTAAAGGGCTCTGGGTCTAGAAGTTGACTCAGAAGTAGTTATGGCCAGAAAGACTGTGACTGTATATACTGTGCTGGCTTGAGTTAGATCTTTGTTCTTTAAACTAAGGAATTATTTTGCTATACAAATCAAGCGTAACCCAAGCCTGCCCATCTGTTTAATTCCTGCCAACACTTCAAGCAGAAGCCAAAACCTCAACTCAGTGTTAAGCCATTTCTTGAAACCAATTTACCACACCTACTTGGCTTTTTCTTTTCTTCTTCTTCTTTTTTTTTTTTGTGGCCACAGCCATGGGTGATATTCAAAATATTTAGCAGCTGGTTCTCACATGGCCACCAGCCAACTAGAACAGACACTGACTTTAGCAGGAAGTCAAGTTCCTGGAGGTCAACAGCTATGCTATACTGGGTGTTAACTCTTTAGTTGCCCAATGAGAGGGAGGTTGGGTGGCCTGGAGGCGGGAAGGTGGAGATGGGGCACATAGGAGGCCCTGGGCAGCAGTTTACTAACTGATAGGAGAGCTTTTCAGTATTGCAACAACCAGTATGGCCCCTGGCAGGATGTCAACCGGGCCTTCAGCAAAGCATAGAACTGGCCAGGATGTTTATAAAACCCATTTTGTTTACAACACCTGCCTGTCTTGGGTCAAACCACCTAGTTCCCTCCTTTTCCAATGTTATCAGAAATTTCTTTCTTTCTCTTTTCTTTATTTTTATGTATATATGTATGTAGGTATTATTTATTTATTATTTGTTTATGGTACTGGGGATTGAACACAGAGGCATCAAACCTCTGAGCTACACCCCTGGCCCTTTTGTTTTTATTTATGCTTTATTTTTTTTTTGTGGTACTGGGGATGGAACCCAGGGCCATTCTACCTCCAAGTTATACCCCCCAGCCCTATTTTAATTTTATTTTGAAACAGGGTCTTCCTAGGTTGATGCGAGTCTCACTACTTCCTGAGGCTGTCCTCAAACCTGTGATCCTCTTGTTTCAGCCTTCCAAGTTCTGGGATTACAGGCGTGTGCCACCACACCTAGCTTAATTTTTATTTTAAAACGGGGCCTCACAGCTAGGTGTGGTGGCACATGCTTGTAATCCTAGTACTTGGGAGGCTGAGACAGGAGGATCGCAGGTTCGAGGGCAGCCTTAGCAAGTAGTGAGACTCGCATCAACCTAAGGAGACCAACCCTGTTTCAAAATAAAATTAAAATAGGGCTGGGGTGTAGCTCGGAAGTAGAATGCCCCTGGGTTCCATCCCCAGTACCACAAAAAAAGAAGAAAGAAACAGAGAGGGAGGGAGGGAGGGAGGGAGGGAGGAAGGAAGGAAGGAAGGAAGGAAGGAAGGAAGGAAGGAAGGGAGGGAGGGAGGGAGGGAGAAACAGGGCCTCATTAAGTTGCTGAGGCTGGCCTTGAACCTGCAATTCTCCTAACTCTCCCACATACTGGAATTACAGGTGTGTGCCACCATACCCGGCTGAGGAATTTCATATTGGCTAATTACTCTCCTTTCTATTCTTGGCTGGGATAACTTCCCCCTTCCTCTCCAACAGGGGGCTTAACTGATTATTCTTTAAATTCTTCTGTGTCCTGAGCAAGAACATAATATCAGAGATGTGAGTGAGGAGAGACAGCAGTTAGCTGGTTATTGGTGACACAAGTCATTCCTTTTGCCTTCAGTCTTAGAATTTATTCACAAATGACGTGCTGAGAACCATCAGGTTCCACAGTGTCAGCTGGACAAAGTATAATCAACTAAACTCAGCTGGGTGTGGTGGTGCATGCTTGTAATCCTAGTACTTGGGAGGCAGAGACAGGAGGATCCGGGTTCGCGGCCAGCCTCAGCTACTTAGTGAGGCCCTCTGCAACTTTGTGAGACCCAGTTTCAAAAATAAAGTATAAAAAATAGGGCCAGGGATGTAGCTCGGAGGTAGAACGCCCCTGGGTTCAATCCCCAGTACCGCAAATAATAATAATAATAATAATAATCAACTAAGCTCTGTGCAGGAAGAGAAGAAAAATGAAGGAATGAGGTAGAGTAAGAGAAAGAGACAGAACGAATAAAAGGAGGGAAGCAGGAGGAAGGAAATAAAAGTCATATTCTGTCTTCCTTGGTTCAGTCTGTTCTCCTTGATCGCAAAGCCACGGGATTTGGGTCCACATAGCTGCTCCTTCAACAACTCCCTAGAAATTTTTGCCTAGAACTCCACTTTTTCCTGCTTGGATTTTGCACACCATCTTTGGTTTCATGGCATTTCCAAAATCTTGTGACCAGATGTTCTTCATTATGAGGTGACTCATCAATTTGCTTGGCAACCATGAGTGTAGCAGAAATTACTTGGAGGGCCCCAAGGGACTGGGGAACCCCAGCCCCTCAAGACACTGCTAGTGCAACTGCCAGGACTTCAGTCTTTGATAATTAAGACCTTAATTTGAACCATAGAAACCCAGCACAGTTGTGAACTGTAAGCTGTAATTTGGCAACTAACAGTATCTTTATTCTATTATAAAATATTTGGCAGAAAAAATTTATAGCATATTTGAAAAGATATAAGAATATATATTATGCATTGCTAATTACAATGCATAAAAATTAACAAACCCCGGTAAACCCACCACTCAATTTAAGTAGAATGTAATCAATATTCACTTGGGTGGGGGATCTAATTTTCAGTGGTTTTCACCTTAAGACACTGGTAAAAGAAGAGTGACTCAATAATATGACAAATCAGTCAATTAAAAATGGGTAAAGGAGCCAGGCGTGGTGGCGCACGCCTGTAATCCCAGTACCTGGGAGACTGAGACCGGAGGATTGCAGGTTTGCGGCCAGCCTCAGCTACTTAGTGAGGTCCTCCACAACTTAGCAAGACCCTGTTTCAAAATAAAAAATAAAATAAGGCTGAGGGTGTAGCTCGGAGGTAGAATGCCCCTGGATTCAATCCCCAGTTCTGCGCAAAAAAAAAAGGGCAAAGGGCCAGGTGTGGTGGCATGAGCCTATAATCCCAGTACTTTGGAGTCTGATGCAGGAAGATCGCAGGATCAAGGCCAGCCTCAGCAATTTAGTGAGACCCTCAGCAACTAAGTGAGGCCTGTTTCAAAAAAAAAAAAAAAGCCGGGCGTGGTGGCACACACTTGTAATCCCAATACTTGGGGAGGCTGAGACCGGAGGATCCGGGTTCGCGGCCAGCCTCAGCTACTTAGTGAGGCCCTCCGCAACTTAGTGAGACCCTGTTTCAAATATAATAAAAAAATAGGGCTGGGGGTCTGGCCCGGAGGTAGAATGCCCCTGGGTTCAATCCCCAGTACCGAAAAAAAATTTTAAAAAATAAAAAGTGTTGGGAGTGCAGCTTGGTGATAGAAGGCCTCTGGGTTCAATACCAAGTACCAAAAAAAAAAAAAGGACAAAGGATCTGAATAGAAATTTCTGTAAAGAAGATATGTAAATGACCACTAAGCACATGAGAAGATGCTCAACACCATTAGTCATCAGGGAAACATAAATAAAAACTGCAAATCAATAAGATACCCCTTCACACCCATGAGTATGGTCATAAGAAAGATATATTGAAAAATTATGTTCTTATAAAAACTTGCACATGAATATTCATAACACCGTTATGTATAATAGCCCCAAAGTGGAAACAATCCAAATATTCATCAACTGACGAATGGATAACAAAATGTGGTCTATTTATACAATGAAATATTATTTGACAATAAAGAGGAATAAAGTACTGATACATGCTTGAAAACATTATGCTAGTGGAAAAAAAAGACAAGCCAGGTGCGGTGGTGCATGCCTGTAACCCCAGTACTTGGCCTCAGCAATTTAGCAAGACATTGTTTAAAAAAAAAATAAAAAAGGACTGGGGTGTAGCTCTGAGCTAGAATGCCCCAGGGTTCAATTCCCAGTACCAAAAAAGACACAAGAGGTCACATATTGTATGAGTCCATGTATCTGAAATGTTCAGAATAGGCAAATCCATAGACAGAAAGTAAATTAGTGGTTGTCCAGAACTGGAAGAAGTTGAGGAGTGACATCCAAAGGGTATGGAGTTTCATTAGGAGATTATAAAAATGTTATAAAGCTGATTATGGTGATATTTGCACAACTGTGTGAATACACTAAAAGCCATTGAAATATATACTATATTTATTTGTTTGTTTATTTATTTACTTATTTATTTATTTTTTGGTACTGGGAATTGAACCCAGAGGCTTTCTACTTTCAAGCTACACCCCAGCCTGATTTTATTTCTTATTTGGAAACAGGGTCACACTAGGTTGCTGAGAGCCTTGCTAAGTTGCCAAGGCTGGCTTTGAACCTGCGATCCTCCTGTCTCAGCCTCCCAAGTACTGGGATTACAAGCGTGCACCACCACACCCAGTGCAATATATATTTTAATTAATTAATTTTTGTACTTGGTATTGAACCCAGGGGTGCTCTACCACTGAGCTACAGCTCCAGCCCTTTTTCTTTTTCCTTTTCTTTCTTTTTTTTCTTGTGATTCTGGGGATTGAACCCAGAGGCATTCTACCTCTGAGCTACACCCCCAGACCTATTTTATTCTTTATTTTGAAACAGGGTCTTAATAAGTTGCAGAGGGACTCAACAAGTTGCTGAGGCTGGCCTTGAACCTGCAATCCTCCTGTCTCAGCCTCCCAAGTACTGGGATTACAGGTGTGGGCCACCATGCTCTGCTGCTCCTGTTTTGTCCCCCCATTTTTTTTTTTTGGCACTGGGGATTGAACCCAGGGGCATTCTGTTTCTGAGCTACACCTCCAGCCCTTATTTCATTTTTTATTTTGAAACAGGTTCTCATTAAGTTGCTGAGGGCCTTGCTAAATGGCTGAGGTTGGCCTCGAACCTGTGATCCTCCTGTCTCAGCCTCCCAAGTACTGGGATTACAGGCATGCACCACCATGCGTGGCTCATCCCTACTAAATTTAATCCATGTTCCATTCCATCACCACAGTTTCCTTCCTAAACCTCAGATCTCATTGTGTCACTCTTTCAAAATTCTTTCAGAGAATCTAAACCCGGTTTATCTCAGGCAGCTCTCCCCACACATGCGCACATAAACACACACAGGCCCTTCATTGTAGCCACAGGGAACCCCGTGCCTTTGTTGCTCTAGCCACAACCCTCCTGTGCTCACCCTGTTCTCTCAAGGTGGAATGTCTGTCAGCCTCCACATCCACAACAATAGCTGGAATTATCGCCATTCTTCAAGGCCTGATTATAATTTCCACCACCTTCATGTAACTTTTTCTCCCCATCCTACTCCCTACTTTTGGAGCACATGGTCTGGTAGAGGAGATAAAGGAGACAATTGGGGTCTGTAATACAATGTGGTAGATAATCCTCTGGCTGGTGTTTGCACAATGTCCTAGGAGGGTGAGGAAGCAGGGTAGAAACTATGTGGTTAGTTGAAAGATAGAAAATTCCACACTGAGTCGACTTCCCAGGCTCAGGGCTTTGAACTCCATAAGAAAGCACTGATTTCATCCTAATAAATATCTTTCTACCAATCTCCTTTTTGTTCTTTTTATTTTTTTTATACTGGAGATTGGACCCAGAGGCACTTTAACTCTGAGCTATGTTCCCAGCTCTTTTTATTTTAAAACAGGGTCTCACTGGGCTTGGTGGTGCGCCCTTGTAATCCTAGTACTTAGGAGGCTGAGACAGAAGGATCATAGGTTCGCGGCCAGCCTCAGCTACTTGGTGAGACCCTGTTTCAAAATAAAGAATAAAGCCAGGCGTGGTGGCGCACGCTTGTAATCCCAGTACTTTGGGAGGCGGAGACCGGAGGATCCTGGTTCACAGCCAGCCTCAGCTCTCTCTCTCTCTCTCTCTCTCTCTCTCTCTCTCCTTAGGCCCTCCGCAACTTCGTGAGACCCGGTTTCAAAATAAAGTATAAAAAATAGGGCCGGGGGTGTAGCGCGGAGGTAGAATGCCACTGGGTTCAATCCCCAGTACCACACACACAAAAAAAGAGTAAATTAGGGCTGTGGGTGTAGCTCAGAGGCAGAATGCCCCGGGTTCCATCCCCAGTACCAGAAAATAAAATAAAACAAAACAAAACAGGTCTTACTAAACTGCTGAGGCTGGCCTTGAACCTGTGAGCCTCCTGTCTCAGCCCCCCAAGTACTGGGATTACAAGCATCATCCATCATACTCAGTCAATCTGCTGTTTTTGTTAAGATCAGGGGCCATGCTTTTATTTCTTTTTTTTTTGCGGTACTGGGATTGAACCCATGGACATTCTACCTCTGAGCTACACCCCCAGCCCTATTTTTAATTCTTTATTTTGAAACAGGGTCTCACTAAGTTGTGGAGGGCCTCACTAAGTAGCTGAGGCTGGCCGCGAACCCAGATCCTCCGGTCTCAGCCTCCCAAGTACTGGGATTAAGGGTGTGCCACCACGCCCAGCTAGGGACCATGCTTTTAATTTCTGTATTTACATCACCTAAGAGGGCTTCTGGACAGAAATGGCAATAATAAATCTTTACAGAAAGCTGAATTATGGGAACGGTGCCTACCGGTGTTTTGTAGGAGGGGTAGGAAATACTTCCTAGAGAAGGCAACACATGAGTTGAATCTTGGAATGTGGGTAGAGATGGGGCAGAGGTTAGGGGAGGAAGGGTGCTCCCAGCAGCGGCAACAGGGAGCCATGGCATGGAGGTGCACAGGAGAACCCGGCCTCCCTGGGGAGCTGGAGGGAGGTCAGCCCTGCTCAAACCAGTTTTGGGAAGAGAAGGCAGATAAAGCTGAAAAAGGCCAGATCAATAGAGCTGTTCCTACTGCCTTGATGAATTTGAAATGAATGCAGAAAGCCGTGGAGAGCTACTCAAGGGCTTTATGAGTTTCACTCATAAAGTTTGGATGGGTATGAGTGATGTTAAAGAGATAGAATGTAAAATCTATAGACTCCAACCCATTTGGAGGATTCTTTTTTTCCTTTTGGTGCTGGGGATTGAGCCCAGGTTCTTGTGCATGCAGGACAAATGTTCTGTAACTAAGCTACATCCCCAGCCCAGGACTCTCCTTCCTTCCTCCCTTCCTTCCTCCCTTCCTCCTCCCTTCCCCTCCCCTCTCCTCTCGTCCCCTCCCTCCTCCCCCCTCCCCCCTCCCTCAGCAACCTAGTGAGACCCTGTTTCCAAACAAAAAATAAAAAGGGCTGTGGTGTAGCTCAGAAGTAGAATGCCCCTAAGTTCAATCCCCAGTATCACAAAAAAATAAAATAAAGAGCTGGGGATGCAGCTCAGTAGAATGACCCTGGATTCAATCCTGAGTTCCATGAATGAATGAATGAATGAATGAATGAATGAAAATGATGGTGTGTGTCTTCTGAGGCCAGGTCATAAAAGACATGTGCTCTACCGTGCTCATTCTCAGCCGGACCATTCTGGAGGAAGCCAGCTGCCACAACATGGGGACATTCAAGTAGCCTGTGGAGAGGCCCACATAGGAGGAACTGAGGCCGGCTGCCAATAACCAGCCCCAACCTGCCTGTCAGATGAGTGAATCACCTGGAAGCAGATCCTCAGCCTTAGTCAAGCCTGCAGGTGACTTCAGCCCTCCAGCCGCAAGTCTTCCAGCTGAGGCCTCAGACGTTGTGGAGCAGAGCCAAGCCAATCCTGCCGCGCCCCGAAGCCCAACCCACAGAACCGTGAGCGAGTAAATGAAAACTGTCATGTTAAGCCACCATACTTTGCGGTAATTTGTAATGCAGTGAAAGATAACTGATAAATAGTGGCAGGTGTACACAGAATGCTAAGGGAATACAAAGAATTGGTACTTAGCTTTATTGGGGGGAGGTTTAGGAGGCTTTCTGAAGGAAAAGAAACTTGTTGGGCATGGTGGCACACACCAGTAATCCCGGTACTTGGGAGGCTAAAACAGGAGGATCGCAGGTTTGAGACCAGCCTCAGCAACTTAAGGAGACTCTCAGCAACCTAGTGAGAACTTGTTTCAAAACAAAAAATAAAGAAAGGGCTGGGGGTGTAGCTCAGAGATACAATACCTCTGCATTTAATCCCCAGTACCACAATAAATAAATAAATAAATAAATAAATAAAATATGAAAGAAAGGGAACTTGAACTGAGTCTTGGAGGATGCGTAAGAGTTGTCCAAAAAGGTTGGAAAGACATTCCAAGCCTAGGGAACAGCACAGTTAAGGGTAGAGAAGCTGAAAACAAGATTAAGTATGAGGATGAGCTATACAGAACTTACCCCTTTTGACAGGGTCCCAAATGAATCAACTTTATCCCCAGGTCTGCTCTAGAATAACTGGGATTGGCACAAATTTACTATTGGACAATATACTTAGCATATGATGAGGTATCTGAGCATTTTAATCTGTTGACCTTTCATGAAAGGAATTTTGGGAAGCTTGACATAGTAATTTTTTTAACATAGGAACACCACTTTTTATAAAAACCTAGATGAACAATAGAATCACCTGGTAACCAGGTGTGGTGGCCCACGCCTGTAACCTCAGTACTTGGGAGTCTGAGACAAAAGGATCGCTGGTTCGAGGACAGCCTCAGCAAGTAGTGAGACCCTGTTTCAAAATAAAAAAAATTAGCTGGGCGTGGTGGCACACACCTGTAATTCCAGTACTTGGGAGGCTGAGACAGGAGGATCGCAGATTCAAGGACAGCCTCAGCAAGTAGTGAGCCTCTTGTCAACCTAGTGAGACCCTGTTTCAAAAAAATAAAAATAAAATAGGGCTGGGGGTGTAGTTCAGAGA
>PVJS01042686.1:0-17393 GCA_004027185.1 Glis glis
GGTACCGAAAAAAAAAAAAAAAAAAAGAAAGAAAACTAAGAAAAGATGGAAAAATCCGTTATGGAAAAATTTACAAAACATTATTGAAGAATTTGAAAGGAAGACAGAATAAAGGGAGACATATATTCACGGCTAGAAGACTTAATATCATTAAAATGTCTGTTCTTTCTAAATTTTTTCATAAATTCAATGCAACTCTCAATAAAGATTTTTCCACAAATTGAAGTATATCCTAAAATTTCCATAGAATAATAAAAGCCTTCAAATGGTCAAGCAATTCTGAAGGAAAAAAGGTGGGCACTATTTATCTAAAGAGGTATTGATGAAAAGATAAACTAATAGCACAGAATAGAGATCTTTATATTTATGTATTATGGAAATTTGATATTTTAAAAGCCAATGCAGGATCAGGGATGTAGCTCAGTGGTAGAGTACTTTCCTAGCAGGCATAAGGCCCTGGGTTCCCCATTTTTTAAAAAAAAATGGGGAAACCATGCACAATGGCACACACCTGTAGTCTCTACTACTCAAAAGGCCGAGGCAGGAGTATCACTTGAGCACAGGAGTTCAAGACTAACCTGGGCAACATAGTGAGACTCTGTCTTAATACAATAGCAACAAACCAATGGGGAAAAATGAATCAATAAATGATGTATATTAAAAATACAATGAGATTCCCTATTTCATACAATACACAAAACTAAATAATAGATGAATGAAAGCCTTAAGTGTAAAACTGAAAACTTTTTTTTTTGCGGTACTTCGGATGGAACCCAGGGGCATTCTACCTTTGAGCTACACCCCAGCCCTACTTTTTTATTCTTTATTTTTGAAACAGGGTCTCACTAAGTTGCAGAGGGCCTCATTAAGTAGCTGAAGCTGGTCGCGAACTTGCAATCCTCCTGTCTCAGTCTCCCAAGTACTGGAATTACAAGCGTGCGCCACCAAGCCGGCAAAAGTGAAGACTTTTATGTGTTTACAAAAAGTGAAGTAATTATCATTTTTAATATGTTGTAGAGATACATTCCTTAAACAAGGCACAAAAAGTATAAATAAAAAGGGAAGGAGCTATGCTAGCCTACATTAAGATTAAGAAATTATGAGCAGGCACAATGCCACATGCCTGTAATCCAAGAACTAGGGAGGCTGAGACAGGAGGATTGCCAAGTTTAAAGCTGGCCTTGGCAAATTAATGAGACCCTGTTTCAAAATAAAAAATTATAAAAAGTGCTGGGGTTGTAGCTCAGTGGTAGGGCACCCCTGGATTCAATCCCCAGTCTCAGTCAGTCTCTGTCTCTGTCTCTCTCTCTGTCTCTCTCTCTCTCTCACAAACACACATACACACACTCACATATAGATTAAGAAGTTATGTTCAACCAACGTTACCATAAACACACACACACACACACACACACACACACACACACACACACAGAAAACAAAGTTACTATTTAAAAATGGTAAGACAAGCCAGAGAATGAGAGAAGACTCTTTCAATGCATGCTACCTACCAGCAAGGGATTATTAACCAGACCAGCCAGATAGGAAAAATAAAACAAACAACAACAAAAATTTTTTTTCACAGAAGATGAACTACAAATACAGTCAATGAACATTATAAAATACTCAACATTACTATTAATAAGGGAAAGGCAAATTCAGTTCACAATGAGATTCCATCTGACATCCACCCTACTGGCAAAGCTTGTTAAATTCTGACAGTATCTAATGTCAGTTTGACTGTGGAGAACCAGGAACTCTTAAACAGCTGGCAGAGTACAAACTGGTGCAATACTTTTGCAGAGCCAATATGGCAATGTGAAGTAGAGCCAAAGCCCTGCTAGACCCTAGAGCAGCAGTCCTCAAGACATTTTGGTCTCGAAACTTCTGTTCACTCTTTAAAATTATTTGCTTATGTGGGTTATATCCACCGATATTCATTGAGTTAGAAGTTAAAACTGACAAGTGCTTAATAGTATTTAATTTAAAACTAACAATAAAAATTACACATCATCATAAAGAACATACTTTGATAGAAAATAACTGTATTTTCCAAAAGAAACAAAACTGAGTTATATTTAAAATGATTCTGTTTTGCATTTTTCCAAATCTGGTGCAAAAGAATATAGTTAGGTTCTCATATCTGCTCTGCATTCAATCTGCTGCAATAGTATACATCATGTAGCCTCTGGAAAATTCCATTGTATATTTTTGAGAGCATGAGAGAAAAAATAGAAAGTCAGCATTATAGTTTCCATCCTGAAACAATCTAGGAGTGGGAGATAAATTGTCCTCCACGGATCACACTTTGAAACAATCTTCAAAAATTCAAAAATTGTAGTACATTTACATCACACACACACACACACACACACACACACACACACACACACACAATGTTCACTGTAGCACTATAACAACAAGAAACTGGAAACAACCAAAATATTTACCAAAGAATGGATAAAGTGTTTATTTACACAAGAATACACTACATGGTATTTTAAAATAAACTAGAGTTATACACACCAATGTAACATCTCAAACACTTTTCTCATAAACAAGTTAAAAGGATGACAGTTTAAGAAAAAGAAACTTTCATAAGTGCACAATTTATAAAAAACCTGCAATGTATTAAAAATAGCATTATTTCTAACTAATGGATAAATGCCTAAGTAGTACTAGTACAATACAATGCACAGGAAATACAAACACCAAATACTGAACATGTAGTGCACATATATACATACATTATATATATATATAACACATTTAATATATATATATAATAGAGATATATATATATATATAATAGATAAATATATATATAATAGAGAGAATGGGGGGTACTAGGGATTGAACCATTGAATCCAAGGGCATTCTACCTCTGAGTTATACCCCAGCCCTATTTTTTTTTTATCATTATTTTGAAACAGAGCCTCACTAAGTTGTGGAGGCCCTCTCTAAATTGCTGAGGCTGGCCTTGAACCTATGATCCTCCTGTCCCAGCCTCCCAAGGACTAGGATTACAGGCATGCATCACCAAGCCTGGCTTATTTTTAAAAGAACAACAAAGAATATAAAAACTGAAGAGTGCCAAAATTTGTTAGAGCTAGGGAATAGCTTTTGTGTTAGCTCTATTTTTCTTTGTATACTGAAAATATCTCATAAGTTAAAAAAAGAGAAAAAATAATTCTCTGCTCTACTTAGTTTTGGCAGGTAAAAAGTCTTTCACTGTACTTTGATATTATCAGCTCAACCAGATTAATTCACACAGTATTTTAATGTTAAATGTGCTTTTAAAGTACTTTTCAACCAGGTGTGGTAGTATACACTTGTAATCCCAGTACTTGGGAGGCTGAGACAGGAGGATTGCAGGTTCACAGCCAGCCTCAGCAAGTCAGGCTGTCAGTAACTTAGTGAGACCCTGTTTCAAAACTAAAAAATAAGGCCGGGCGCGGTGGCGCACGCTTGTAATCCCAGTACTTTGGGAGGCAGAGACTGAGGATCCAGGTTCGCGGCCAGCCTCAGCTCTCTCTCTCTCTGTCTCTCTGTCTCTCTCTCTCTTTAGTGAGGCCCTCCGCAACTTCGTGAGATCCAGTTTCAAAATAAAGTATAAAAAATAGGGCCGGGGGTGTAGCACGGAGGTAGAACGCCCCTGGGTTCAATCCCCGGTACTGCAAAAAAAAAATAAAAATAAAAAATAAAATAGGGCTGGGGGTGTAGCTCAGAGATAGAATGCCCCTGGGTTCAATCTTCAGATCTTCAGTGTCACAAAAAATAAATAAAATAAAATAAGTATTTTTCATACAATATATTTTACAAATGAGTTTCTGTTAAAATTCAAACACTGAGATACCTTTTAGAATCTTTTTAAGGAATTAGAAGGTACCCATTATAAAACATTATGATAAAAGTCCATAAACTGCTTAGTTGATATTGTTTTAGTAACAGTCAAATTTAAAAAATCAAAAACCTTTGACCAACTCCATGAAAAAGAAAAGATCCAAAAGGATTGTCTATTTCCCATTTAAAAATATACTGAGATATCAGAAATTTGTGGTTGAACAAGTATAGAATTATAGCTTCTAGGGATAAAACCACAAACTACTGTAAAATTTGGAGAGGTTTAAGTGTGTCCCACAATGAGCTTACTTCTATAAATATTATGATGTGAGGAGAAGGCAACAAGCTGTCAATTTAATCCAACTAATTTTTTCCAATTAATTTGTATTTTAGGCACATAGTCATGTTTTTACTACGAGAATCTGCCTGATTTAAATAACATACTATTTTCAGTACTCCTATCTACTCTGTCCTAAGTTGTTTAAAAAGTGTTAAAACTTAAATACAGCCGGGCATGGTGGTGCACGCTTGTAATCCCAGTACTTGGGAGGTTGAGACAGGAGGATCCGGGTTCGTGGCCAGCCTCAGCTACTTAGTGAGGCCCTCTGCAACTTAGTGAGACCCTGTTTCCAAATAAAGAATAAAAAATAGGGCTGGGGGTGTAGCTAAGAGGTAGAACGCCCCGGGTTCAATCCCCGCTACCGCAAAAAAAAAAAAAAAAACTTAAATACGATCATAAACTTGGAGATTTTACACATACAATTTTATTTTTTTCTACCAGTTTAACATTTATTCTTCTGGGAGAAGATGGTGTGAAAACAAAGCAAAGATTTATTATCCCATTGCTTTTTTACTTTTCTTAAAAGTCAAACTATACCCTTGAATTTGAAATGGAATTAAAGAAGGGCTCAAGTTTTAAGGACCACAGATTTTAAAAAATTACATAGCAACTAAAAGATTTAAAGACATTACTTTTATGTTTTCATTAATATTTCTAAACGTACTACTACATCGCCTTTAGAGCAATTTCTAGCTTTTTACGGCTATGTTCTCACTGGCTTATAAAACTTGCTATTTGTCTGTTTTCTTTCTTTCTTTTTTTTAAACTAACCCACAAATGATGCTTAGTGTATGCCAGGTACTGTTAGCTCATATAATTCTTACAACAACCCCCTGAGGCGATACTATCATTATTTCTATTTCACTAATGAGAAAAGTGAGGCAGAGATCAAAAAGTAACTTACTCATGGTTGAAAAAGTTGTAAGTGGCAAAGCCAGGATTCAAACCCAGAGTCCATGCCAAAGTGCAAACTTTTTAAAAAGTTTCCACTGTTTCAGATTTTTCATATCACAACTCTTGAATTTTTGGCAACTAAAAGCAGTGTGCGCGTGTGGGTTGTGTGTGTGTGTGTGTGTGTGTGTGTGTGTGTTTCCATGATAGTAAATGACCACCTGTAAGAACTGTGAGTCGGAGGAGGAAGGGGCTCTAGAGATCATGTTATTAAGAGAGCGCACAGGAAAGAACTGAGGAAGAAGATAACACATTCCCACATTCCCTTTAGGACAAAATTATCAGGAGGTGGCTGAAGAACATACAAGTAAAGACTTGGAGGAAGTGGAGGAATATGTCAATATGAACCTTAGAGAGGGAGGTCTGTGCTGGAGGGCCCCAAAGAGCAAATGAGTCCAGAGCGGGGCAGGGTTCATGCAGTGAAGAGAAGGCAGCCAAAGGCGAGCTGGTAGGAACAATGAGGACAGAGGTGAGAATGGAGAAAGTAGGCTCCAGACACAGACCCACTTTAGACCTAGCACAGGGCTCATGCAAGCAGAAGCAGTGACATGTAGCATCTCAGGCTCAGGTGGAGCCAGAATATCACCTTGATTAGAATGTGAAATCTTTACAGGGAAGGCAAGCCCATGTGCCTGTAGTTCTCTGCCTTTCAGACAGTAATCCTATGTCGGGACCAAAGATAATAAAGCCTCCTTTTAATAGAATAAAGTTTAAATCTGTGAAACTGAACTGAAAATAGGCTAAAGCATTTATATTTCATGAAAACATTTTAAAATGCATTAACATAAAGAGTCATTAGGAGACTACTACTAGGAGTCTATTTAAAATATTTATGTGCCTAAAAGGTTTCATCCACTTTACATTTATAAACATTTACTATTAGACATTTAGTATTCAACTGAGTTTTAATTTAAAAACAATCTAAGTACCTACTACTGGCAAAGCACAACATATACAGGAAATAATTAGACAGAGCAGGTATATTCCTGTACAGTCCTGCCTGCCTGCCTGCATCAAGTACATCTTATCTGCAAAGTTCTCTGTGACATTGAGCATGTTCACCCTACCATATTGACACCACTGATATCAACGAAGGAAACTTGCAAAGATTTTTGGTAGGGTAAGATATAAACTAACCTTTGGAGAAAGAGTGGGATTTGGCAAAAAGACAAGGAGAGGAAACCAGGCATTCAGGACCAAGAGAATGACTTAGGTCAGAATATTTGGCTACATCAACTTACAACCATGTCATGTGCCTCTATAATTCGTGTTTTATTTATCATTTAATGGATATTTACAAAAGAATTGCCTTTCATGTCTTTTTAATTTAATAGGTAATCATTTAATAGGTAATACATGACAAACAATTTTCAAAAGTTACAAAAAGCAGATAGTGAAATCGCCCTCCCTAACAAGTATCATTCCCAGAAATGTCCTTGAGATATCCTAGGAAACTACATTTCTTTTAAACTTTAGACTTTCTTCTAATTCTGATGGGCATTCCCACAGTTCAAGTGATTCTTTTTTTGGGGGGGGGAGTACCAGGGATTGAACCCAGGGGCATTCTACCTCCGAGCTACACTTCCAGCCCTATTTTTTATTCTTTATTTTGAAACAGGGTCTCACTAAGTTGCAGAGGGCCTCACTAAGTAGTTGAGGCTGGTTGCAAACCCAGATCCGCCTGTCTCTTCCTCCCAAGTAGTGGGATTACAAGCATGCGCCACCACGCATGGCCAAGTGATTCTTAAATAAACACTTCATGATATGATTCTCTTTGTCTTTGTCCCATCCACATTTTATTTTATATCTTATTTTATTTTATTTATTTATTTGGTACTGGGGATTGAACCCTGGGGCACTCAACCACTGGGCTACGTCCCCAGTCCTTTTATTTTTTTATTTTAAGACAGGATTTTGCTAAGTTACCCAGACTGGCCTAGAACTTGCAATTCTCCTGCCTCAAATCTCCTGAGCAGCAGGGATTACATAACATTTATATGTAACATTTATATAAACATTAATTATATGTACATTTATATAAACATTTATAAATGTTACAACTATGTGCCACAGCCCCTGGCTCCATCCACAAAATTTGCACCTGGAACATTAGTAGCCTATAATCTAGGCCAGAGTTCAAGGTGTATATAGAAATACAGAGTTAAAAGAAAAAGTCTGGATCTTCCCTTTTCAGGTAATATGGTTTTAATTTCCTTCTCGTAAGACAGAATTTCCCCCTTTATTCTACCAAAATTCTACTGAGTCAAACAGTTACCTTATCTAATGAATGTCTATTTAAAAAGGAGTGTGCACACACACCCACATACACACGTACAACTAGGACCCTGCCTACATGTGGGTCCTTCATAATCTAGGAGCTTAGATCTAGAAACCAAAAATTGAAAGCTGGGCGTGGTGGCGCATGCTTATAATCCCAGTACTTGGGAGGCGGAGACAGGAGGATCCAGGGTCGTGGCCAGTCTCAGCTACTTGGTGAGGTCCTCTGCAACTTAGTGAGACTGTTTCTAAACAAAGGATAAAAAAAAAATAGAGCTGGGGGTGGAGCTCGGAGGTAGAATGCCCCTGGGTTCAATCCCCGGTACCACACACACAAAAAAAGTTGATCACAATCACCTTATGTATTAATACAGCATGAGGTCAAGTTGTATTGTTTAGAGTTGTGGTCTCCAAAACGGGGTTCATGAACACAGACACTGTATAAGGCAATCCTTTGAGGAATAGGAAAAAATTAGAACTTGTCTACAATTACTTTTTATTTCTTTCTTTCAAAAGTCCTATTATGGGACGCTTTACCGTACATACAATATACTGATACATACATAAAATATACAAGGACCCAATGGGAATGTACATTCAAATATTTTTGCTAATAAAGGTATATAATAAATGAATTTAGAGAAATAGATAATATATGAAATGTTTATTTCCAAAATAAAAAAATTTTTTTAGTTTCTAAAGTACATGAAGTGCTTTGGATGGAATAGACAGAAAAAGCAAATTGTAAAAGGGGCTTGACTGCAAGTTTTTAGAAGAAAAAGTAGGTAGCTTATTTTTTTATATGTTCTTCTCAACTATGTTACTGCTTCATTACTAAAAATAGAGTATATATACTATCATGCAGGAACTGGGCTCTGAAATCAGACTGCCATGTTCAAATCCTGACTGTACCACTTACTTTGGGGAAAACTAAATGATATGTATATAATGGGCCTTGTTCAGCATCTGGAGCATAAGCAGCCAAAAATGTTAGAAATTATTATTTTTAAAGAAAATAACACCATCAGATTTCTATAATAATAAGAATGAAATGGTGGAGTCATATTTTAATTCAACAAGACCTTTTGAAAAGATGCTTTTGGGGTCTAAAATGTATTTAAGCAAATAGAAGCTTTTTCTCCCACCCTCCAAATTTCCCTCAATATCACTCCCATGAACTGTAATGTCTTGGAACAGCTAATGTAAATTAAACAATGTCAGTCCCTAGCCAAACGGATACAGGAATAACTGTATACAGTATATCTTCTTGGCTTCACTTTTATGTGGAACATGTGTTTATATTTTGACCTTTTGTCTTTTTTTTAATTAAGAAATATTTTTAAACAGCAGCAATTGGAATGATTTTTTTTAGTTTTCAAACATTATTAAGCTACACATGGCAGAACCTATTGCTGAAACATTTATAAATGTTACACCAACTGTGTTTATATTTCTGATTTTTTTAGATTGTTTGTTTTCATGTAAGCCATGACCTGAAAATTTTAGCTCAAATTCTTTCCACAAAATAATTACATAATGGAGCAATCTGAGTCATTTTGAATTTCTGAGACAAAATTCACTCCCATAAAATAAAGATAATGATCAGCATCACAGTGATGTTTTTACAGTGGGGTTTTGTCATCACAACAAATAGTATAGATAAGACTGCAAAGGACAAGAAGGGAAACAAACACAATAGTAATCCATCCAATTCAGAATATTCTGGCTGCATTCTTGCTTCTTTTCTACCGTCAAAAGTCTAATATGAGATTTCACTGCCTTGAAAAAGAATCAAGAACAAAAACCTAGAAATTCTGAAGGCAAAGTACAAAAGTACTTCTCTGTAGCCCAGCGCGTGCGTGTGGTGTGTGTGTGTGTGTGTGTGTGTGTGCGTGTGCATGCACGCATGCACACATGCACATTAGTATTAGTTACTGGGGACTGAACCCAGTGGTGTTCTACCTCCAATCTACACCGCCAGCCCGGTCTCTCTCACTAGGTTGCTGAAAGTCTGGCTACGTTGGGTGAGGCTGTCCTCAAACCTATGATCTTCCTGTCTCAGCCTCCCAAATACTAGTATTACAGGCATGCACCCCCATGTCTAGCATTCTAGCCCTGATTCTAAACCATATCTAGCACCTTGATTTAAGACAGAAAGAGTTCATAATATGTAAGCTAATATAAACAGCATACAAAATGTTAGCAATAGTTCTATGAACAAGATCAAATTTATAAGGACAAGACTTACTAAATTTATGTTTCTCACCTGCCTCATTTATGAAACAAAATGGATCACATATAACAATCTGTGAGACAACCTCGGACAAAAGGATTATTTCTTAAATCCAGAGAGCAAACATAAGAGAATGATTTTTTCTTAAAGGAGGGAGTTGACTCTCAGCAAATATTTGTGCAATGAGTAAATGTGCACAGAAACCTACCTTCCGTCTTCCACACATTCCTTCTAAGAGGCCATCACAGGTCCCAGCCCCCTTCCAGTGCTGTGATTCTGTACACTTCTAACACAGACCCTGCAGTCAATCACTCCCAAGTCCTTCGCTGAAGCCCTCATCCTAAAACATGCCATCAATGCCCAATCTCCACTGTACGCCTTCTCTATGGCTACTACTCCTGACAAATGACTTTCTTCAGGGGTCATAAACAAACTCCTGACAGATTCAATGGTCTCCTGTTGGTATTTGCACAGTTAAAAAAGAAACACACTTGTTTTTTTAACACAACTATCAACAAAATCTTGATAGCTGGAAATTTACTGGAATCCACGGAATGAGATGTATAACAATAAATAACCATTCAAATCTTACTCCTGTTCCACCAAGACACAGCAAGCACATCACCAGGTGCAACCTCAAATGAAAAGCTTGTAACTGTCTTAAATGAAATAATAGACGAGCAATTTGACTCTTTTTTTTTTGCCATATTGAGGATTGAACCCAGGGGTATTCTACCTCTGAGCTACACCCCGACCTTTTCTGTTTTTATTTTGAAACAGGGTCTCACTAAGTTGCGTAGGGCCTCACTAAGTCTGAGGCTGGCCACAAACCTGCAATCCTCCTGTCTCAGCCTCCCAAGTACTAGGATTACAGGCATATGCCACCATGCCCAGCTTAACTTTTTAACATAGGTAGAAAAATGAAACCATCTAATGCCTCAAAATTGTCTATGTGATTTTATTGTATTCCCTCCCTTCAGACAAATCATACATTACTCAAGGAAGCTTCCACATGTCCCGGTTAATTTTCTCTCTCTCGATTTCTCCCTCACCCATCCCTCCTGGCTTTTCTCCCTTCACTTCCCTTCCCTCCAAACCCAAAGTAATGGATAGATAAGAGCAGAAAGGATACTATTTCACATCCTTTGATGTCCCAATTTCAGCCCCTAAAGCAATCCACTTAATACTACTATTAAAATGAATAATGTTCTTAAGTGTTCTACTCTGGAAATCAGAATTACCATCTCTAACTCAAAATATTTTTAAATCTTCTTTAATACTGTGTTATGCTCATGACCATAATAATGTCTTCAATATTTTAGCCATTGTCATGAATGATGTAATCCACTTCAGGAGGATTTAAAACTATCATGTAAATCTCTAATAGCCAAAGACTATACAGTCTCATTAATTACAAAATCTTGGAGCTCTTAACTACAAATTATAAGTTGAAAGGATGTGGAATTTATTACGGTGCAACATAACTTCACACTAAATCCTAAATGGAGCTGCTACATTTTCTACTTCTGCTCTCCAAAAAGTACAAATATTAGATTCACTTCCATAAACACTATGAAATTGCTATTCCATAAGAAAAGTTTAAGCTGGGCACGGTGGCACACACCTTGGAGGCTGAGACAGGAAGATGACAGGTTCAAGGCCAGCCTGGGTAACTTAACAAGACCCTGTTTCAAAATAAAAAAAATAAAAAGGGCTGGGTACATATAGCTCCATGTAATAAGTGCTTGCTATATACACTGTCCTGGGCGCCTTACAAATATTAACCCATTTATCCCTGTAACAACCTTATGAGGTAGGTACTGTTAATGCAATAACATATCAATGTGTCTAGAACAGTGCTTCATACATAAATGTCTGAATTTACAGTTAATCCAAAAAACTAACTTGCATGAATATTTTTCAAACCAATTAAATGTATTTAAGAAGTTCATAATATATTAAAAGGACAATTTTAACTTTCAGTCAGTAATACAAGGCAACTCTAACTGCTGAAGTAAATTTCTTTAGTAGTCTGTGGTGGCCACAAGCTGCAGGAAGCAAGCTAACAAATGGCCGCTTTGTCTCTTAACAACCTCTAGTGACCATAGAGAGAGGAGATCCCTAGTGAAGAGCATCCGGAGCTGAGCCCAGTAAATGGGACAATACAATTCTTTAAAGCTACACCTATTCTCTACAATGTCCTGCTATCAGTTAGACCAGAAACTTAATAGGTATAGAACAAGCCAGGTAAGATAATTTTCACAGCAAATTCTTAGGATATCAATCTGTCCACTGCCCTTACTGCTTTTGTCACCAATTTTAGGGAAACCACAGAAACCATTCAGATAGACTTCTGATTTTTATTCAACTTAAAGCTTACTCCTAATTCTGTATCTAATAGATGAAGAATATTTGCTCTTAATCACCTACAGAAACTTCAGACACATGAATACTCTTCTCAGCTCTCATTCAACCATTTCTTTTCATTAAAAATAACTATTCTCTTAAATCTCCCACTACCACCACCACCACCACCACAAGCTCCGACTTTCCAATATTTTGCCTGATCTTAAGGATTTCTCATACATCCTCCATATTCCCTTTAAGTTGTAAAAAAAAAAAAATCAAAGGTAGGTAAGGTTCTCCAACAAAGATTTGACATAGGTCAGTCAAGAGGATTAGGTCAGTTATTACTTGGTAGATTTCAATTTAAATATCTCTTATATGCTTGTTTTATAAAGTATGGTTCTATATTTGTGGCTTTTATATCTACTTTGAACTCTAGTTTTTTTCTTCCACAATATAGACAATCAATTCTTTTACGTTATATTATAGATTGTTTTCCCCCAGACTGCTCTATATGTGCCCTGTGTAACTTATTTTACCACTTGTCAATTAATCAGAGTAACCTGAATTGTATTTACTTCATTTTCAATTTTGCAATTCCATTGGAAAAATTACTGACCAACATGTTACTCACAATGGTGCTTACATAAAACTATTAACAATCATAGATTTTACTCCAAATTAGCAGTGATTCAACTCTTTGGCCTACTATTAAATCTTTCTAATAAGTTCTAGGCTTAGGGACACTATACTTTCAGAAGTGACATGTCAACCTTTATTTGCTTTCTGTGGGAGGCAGAGTGCAGGCCAAGAAATCTCCATTACAACTTCTTTCCAGCCTTTGAGAGTTTCCCTAGAGAGGGTCACCATTTAAGCTACCATATCCTCACACTTTAGGATGGTAAACAAAAAGTCATAATAAGAACTGATAAGAAAAAAAAAACAGGAAAGGGATAGAAAAGCTGTCAGCAGAGGAAGGGTTCCATTGGAAAGGTAGGAAATAAGTAAAAACCACCTTCACCAGTCTGACTATCTGGCCAGGTGCCATCATCTATGGCCATGCCGCCTGACCTGAAAGTAATTCACTGAACCCTGGACCAGACCAGATTTTTTTTCAGCAGATTGTAGATGCCTGGCTTCCTTCCTTCCTCTTTCTTTCTTCTTTCTCTTTCTTTCTTTCTTTCTTTCTTTCTTTCTTTCTTTCTCTCTCTCTCTCTCTCTCTCTCTCTCTCTCTTTCTTTTTCTTTCTTTCTTTCTTCTGCTGGGGGTTGAACCCAGGGACATTCTACCTCCCAGCTGCACCCTCAGCCTTTTTCTTTTTCTTTTTTGTGGTACTGGGGACTGAGTCCAGGGGCTTTCTACCTCTGAGCTACACCCCCAGCCCTATTTCATTTTTTATTTTGCAACAGGGTCTCACTAGATTGCTGAGTGTCTTGCTACATTGCTGAGGCTGGCTTAAAACCTGCAATCCTCCTGACTCAGCTTCCCAAGTATGGGGATTACAGGTGTGCACCAGCATGCCCAGCTAGGTGCCTCACTTTCTGATTAACATATTATGAAACCAAAATCATAAGCTTGATCTTTGTGTGAGTCAATGAGTATTAGTTTCATGGTCAAAAACTTGACTTTCAGTCCCAAGGTAACATGTTATAAATACCATCACTTATACTAAAGGGATTCATGAGAAAAGATGTGAACCAACAATGCAAACTCAGTACTGGTACTAGAAAAATAATCAGGAAAACCTGACCTGTGAGTCAGCCTGTGGGACAAATTTCATTTCAGAACTCCCTGATGGTCTTAGGCTTCAAGGTCAGACAAGATGTAAGAAACCAGGCTCTGCTACTTACTAGTTCTGCTACTTACTAGTTCTGTGCATGACCTTGGACAAGTTACTTTTCCAAAGCCAAAACGATAAAAAAAAAATTAAAAATTTCAAGGAGAGTTTAACATATAAGGGGCTAGCACAGGTTATGCTACCCCCTGCCCCTTCTGGAGATAAACCCCTAATTAAGAGCACAGGGATGAAGCCAGGCCCACCTGTGTCCAATCCTGGTTTTGCAGCACACTAGCTATGAAACACTGGGCAAGTCACAGCCTCATTTTTTCATGGAGCTGGGATGATGAATTAAAGCATTTTGACAGTGCCTAGCACACAGCAAATGTTAACAAATGGCAGGTTTTTTTTTTATAACTTGTCACTAAGGAGATGTTATCACCATATCTGTCGACCAATGTTTTTCAAAGTATGGTCAGAGTCTACAGAATGCCCAGAGATGTCTGAACCTGCCCCCTCAAAAGATACTATGTCCCACCCCAACCTATTCAAAAAAGCTCTTCAAGAATGGTACCACGTAATGTTCATTTCTCAAACTTGCTTGAGATGCATGTGAAAATGTAAAAATTATTGATCCAGCGGGTCTTGTGTGTTACAGTAAATTAAGTTCTTTACTTGTGTGTTACAGTAAATTAAGACTTTTCTTCTAACATTTGTTCTTTACTCTGGCAGGAGACTTAGCCAGTATCGGTAGGTTTGCTTTGTCACTTTTCTAGACATATATAGTAAACAGATAGGTATTTTTTAGGTTCACTCCTGATATGTTCTTTTCCCCAATGGCACTATTTTCACCTTTTCCCCCTCTGACCAGAGGTTGACAAAACTGTTCTGCAACCAGTTTTGTACAACCTCAGCCTTTAAAGGGTGTATATGTTTAAAGGGATGTTAAAAAAAATGTTGATATGATCTAATCCATATGATGCATGGTGGCATACACCTTTAATTCCAGTACTTGGGAGGCCGAGACAGGAGGATCACAGGTTCAAAGCCAGCCTCAGCAACTTAGGGAGGATCTCAGCAACCTAGTGAGACACTGTTTCAAAATAAAAAAACAGGGCTGGGGGTGTAGCTCGGAGGTAGAATGCCTCTGGGTCCCATCCCCAGTGCCACACACACATAAAAAAAGTGTTAAAGTCCTTGGGGGTCAGGCAAAAGAATAAATAGTGCAACCAGTTAACAAGCATTTATTAAAACTCAAGATAAGTAATCTTTACAGTAAAGGTGCCTTGGAGAATATAAACTCATATAAAATACCCCTGCTGCTTATAAGTTAACAGCTTATTTCTTCATTGCAAAATAAAAATTATATCTCTTCTGTATACAATGTCCACTGTTGTAAGGAGAAAGGGGAATCATCACTGTAAAATGCTTAAAAAGCTTTATACAAAATATTTTAGTTATATTAACAACACATTCTACAGAACATACATAGATCCTTTACCAAGTCCCTTAGCTCCTAGTTTCCTCCCAGCTGGGAAATGAATTCTTTCCTTCTTTTGTGTCTGTACGCCTGTGTGTAAATGCTTGTGTGTGCATGCGTGTGCATGCCATGTGCAGGGAGCATAAAAATAGGTATTAAATGTCACTTCCCTTTCTATGTCATCCATTATTGGCATCTCCTTTTCATCTATATAAAATATGTATTCTTTTTCTCTTGCCTCTAGTAAGAAAATCATATGATTGATATTTTGTGCAAAAAGAACAATTAAGACTATGATGGCCCTATCCTGGGAAACACTAAAATGTCCAAAATTAAAATTTCAAATAACTAGTTTCCCTTTTATCTTCATTAAGCACCAATTTCCTGGGTTTCTGTGATTGTTTTAGACAAGGTAAACATGCATTCCTTTTATAACCCATTTTGACATGTAATTGAAACATGCAAAGAAAAGAAACATCTTCCTAGAAAGGGGCACAAAGAGAGAAATGAAATAAGACTAAAATGTTTTCATTGCACGAAATGCACTGTGGACACAGAAACCACAGGCAGTATAAATAAAAGCTGGTGCAATGCTGCATGCATAGTTGCTTTACACCTCAAAGAAGAAAAACCCTTGCACATTTGCACACCATGGTATTCTAGCTTGGGTTGCCATAAAAATGGGATTTAGGCACGTTGTGTAAAGAAAGGAGGCTGTAAATGTGCGTCTGTGTCTGCGTGTGTTAGGGAAAGAGGGTTGTAAGCAGAAGGGGTGGGACTTGCCAAAGGCAGCTATTTGAGAAAATTCCTTTTTCTTTCCCATTCATTCTTTCTAGCTTCAGTGTCTGGCACAGTCCTTACAATTACTCACTGGCTTTTCATTCTAAAGACAACCAACAAGCTTTCAGAACTTTCTACAATGTTTTTCACACACTTTTTAATCTTTTTTAAAAAAAGCACCAAACCATTCAATATGTGTTTTATATTAAAACAACAAAACCATTAGCCCATTTCCTCGTTCCAAAGACCCCATGGGTGGCAGGGCAAATAGAAGTCTTTGTTGTGTGTCCAAAAATAACATAAGATGGTATTGGTAAATTGGGAAATAATAAATTACTGTTTCCAAGAATGTCACATCTATTACCATAAATTTTGTTCAACCCCAGTGAGCCGCATTCATGCTCCCTTTAGTGAATCTACCGTCCTAACAACAGAAAAGCCAATCACATTCAACACTCTCCGCCTTTTCTCTTTGGACACTCCATTAATAAATTTAAGGACTGAAAAAGGACGCCCAGTGGGCCAGTTTCTTTTATGCACAATGGAATCCCCAAGCGACACATCTCCAACCACAGCGAAAGTTGTCTTTCAGGCAGGTGCCCACCCTGACCCGGCCCAGGAAGAGAGGAGGGAGGCAGATGGGCAGAGGGAACTGTAACCTTTCAGCTCTCCCACCTCCAGAGGAGAAGACGGGGAGGGCATGACAAGGGAGCAGAGTAGGAAGGTGGGCGAGTGGGAGACAGAAATGGATGCTGAGGGGGTGGGCGGGATGGGAAGGTAGGGAAGGTGCAGAACGCGGGGAGAGGTGGGGGAGCGAAGCTGCAGGGTTGGAGAGCGAAGCGGGGCCCGGGGCGCGAGGGGTCCGGTCCTCACCGTTGAACGCCCCAGCGTCCGCGGCCTCCTCCTCCTCGCCGTTCTCGGAGTCGGAGCGCATGGGCTCCTCGGCGAAGTTGACCCCCTTGCTGGGGGTGCCGCCCCCGGCGGCGGCGCCCGCGTCCCCCCAGGTCCTGCCCTCATGGCCGAAGCGCGCGGCGCCCTTGCGCTCGTTCTCCTGCTGCAGGCGCGTGAAGTGCTGCAGCGCGAACTCCAGCAGGTCCGCGGGTTGGTGCCTCAGCACCTCCACCGTGAAGCCCTGCAGCAGCTCCGTCAGCCCCGCCGGGATCTCGATGCTCATCTTGCCTCCGGGCGGCGGGCACCGGGGCGCCGCCTCGCTCCTCCGCGCTCCGGCCCCGCGGCCACCGAGCAGGCGCCGAGGCGCGGGCGGGCGCTACCGGCTGCGAGCGCGGCGCACTGGGCCCCGGCGGCCCGGCTGGCCCGGCGCGCGGCTGCTCCGAGCGGCGGCGGCGGCTGAGCGAGCGCGGCCCCG
>PVJS01042687.1:0-17399 GCA_004027185.1 Glis glis
GCCAGCCTCAGCTACTTAGTGAGGCCCCCCCGCAACTTAGTGAGACCCTGTCTCAAAATAAAGAATAAAAAATAGGGCTGGGGGTGTAGCTCAGAGGTAGAATGCCCCTGGGTTCAATTCCCAGTACCAAAAAAAAAAAAGTGTGAGGACAATTCATTTTGCAATGCATGCCCATTTGTACCATTCAAATAGTTAGCCATGTAAACCAGTAACACTTTTGTTTTACTAGTTTGAGTGACATGGCACCTCAGTATACCTTAGTCTACCTGCTCTCATCTAGTTGGAAAGCAGCTGAGTCCAGGAATTGCAATCCACAGCTCCACAAACATTCATACTCAACTTATTTATTTTTGTGGTACTGGGGTTGAACACTGGTCATACCTTCCCCAAGCTACACTCCCAGCCCTATTTTTTTCTTGAAACAGGATCTCGCTAGGTTGATGAGAATCTCACTACTTGCTGAGGCTGTCCTTGAACCTGCGATCCTCCTGTTTCAGTCTCCCAAGTACTAGGATTACAGGCGTGCACCACCATGCCTGGCTTCACGCTCAATTTAGACTTTGAGGTCCCACCATTTATTTGTCAGGTCAAGTGAGCTGTATCATCAACTTTGTTTTCCAAGTGAGAAAACTAAAGCACTGGGAAGCCCCACCCCCCAATAATTGGCAGAGACTAGGTTTAAACACAGAGCTTCTTGAGACTCAGCCAAGAAGTCCCTAGTTCAGCCAGATGTCCCTAGTTCAGCATCCAGTGACCCTTTCTACCTGGAGCATTACCCTTGTGCTACATGTATATACTCATGTCTATGTGAGTTATTATCAACCTCCTGTAACACAGCTGACAAGATAACATCTTAGAGGGAGGTGCTGAGTGATTCAGTCTATTTTCTTCATTTTGTAGATGAGGAAACTAAGGCCCCAAGAGGTTTAGTAATTCACCTAAAATCACAAGTGAATTATGCCAGGGTTCCTGCTATCCTGCAGCCTCCCACTGGCACCCAGACATCACTAAAAAAGTCTAAGAGGATGGTCCTAACTAGAGTCCCCTAAGATGTAGAAGCACAGAGAAGTGAAACATTCCTGAGGACCACAGAACTGTCCCGAGGGCAATCCTGGCTTCCACACTACCCTGTTGCCTATTTTAGTTCCTTCCTATCAACTGTTTCCAGAACAGGAATTGAGGCTTTCTGTGGTCATCTTGTTGATGTACTTACTTGTTTGCTGTCTACCCCCATCATTTTTAATTTTTTATCTTTTTGGTACTGGGATTGAATCCAGGGGCATCCTACCTCCGAGCTACACCCCCAGCCCTTCTTACTTTTGAAATAGGGTCTAGCCAGGCATGGTGGCACACACTTGTAATCCTAGTACTTGGGAGGCTGAGACAGGAAGATTGCAGGTTCGTGGCCAGCCTCAGCTACTTAGTGAGGCCCTTGGCAACTCAGTGAGACCCTCCCTGTTTCAAAATAAAGAATAAAAAATGGGCTGGGGGTGTAGCTCGGAGGTAGAAGGCCCCTGGGTTCAACCTCCAGTACTGAAAAAAAAAATAGGGCCACACCAAGTTGCAGAGGCTGGCCTCCAACCTGCGATCCTCCAGTTTCAGCCTCCCAAATACTGAGATTACAGGCATGCATCACCATGCCAGGCTCTACCTCCATTATTAGGATGGTAAACTCAAGAAGGGGCTGTATTCCCATCTGTCTGGCTTGCTGTTCTGTCCCTAGCAAGGAGCACTGTGCCTGACACACTGTAGGTGATCAATAAATAATAGATGAATGGTTAGATGACTATGCATCAGGCTGGTCTATCTCATTTATAAAGGGCAAGTTCATGATTCCTTGACAGAAAGACATGGATAAAATGAAAACAGCTTTCACCAGGCCCCCTCCCCACCAAAGCTGCTCTGCTATGTATGCCTTGACTGAAGCTTTCACGTTCTATTTCACTGTTTTGTTTTTTTGCAGTACTGGGGATTGAACCCAGGGGCATTCTACCTCCAGGCTACATCCCCAGCCCTATTTTTTATTCTTTATTTTGAAACAGGGTCTCACTAAGTTGCAGAGGGCCTCACTAAGTAGCTGAGGCTGGCCAAGAACCCAGATCCTCCGGTCTCAACCTCCTAAGTACTGGGATTACAAGCATGCACCACCACACTTGGCTTCTATTTCATTTTAAGTAGGGGTTCTTGGGCTTACAAGTTTCAGAAAAGTGGCTGGCCCAGAGAGCACTAGGGACTCTACAGAAACAGAACTAATCATCTGAATCAATGAGCAGGCTGATTCAGTAAGAGAAGTACTGCAGAACCTAAGAAACGATGTGATCTTGGATAAGTTCCATCCCTGCTCTGAGTCTCCACTGTAAAAAATGTACAGTCTGGACCAGAGGGTCTCCTTTTTCTTCTAAAGTTCTAAGACTGATTTCTAACTTATGGCTAAGATTCTGATAATTTACCTGATAGGAGTGGAGAAAGTAGTATGGAAAACAATGTTCAGTCTAGTTTGTTCATTGCTGCCTGATATTGCATGCATCAGATACTTATGTCTGAGTCAAAAATACCACAATTTTTAGTGAGTGACTTCAAATGGTTATAGAGTACAAAGTATACTTGTAGGATAAATCAACCTCCACTCTTCTGCCAGAGATAAAGCCCTATACAAAGTAGCATTTCTCTGGCTTTGGAAACCCCAAGGCAAGAAGAGATATGGGAAAATCACCTACCTATACAGCTTGTATTTGGAGGCAAAAGCCTTGCCACAGTGCAGCTGTGGACAGCTATATGGTCTTTGCTCTGAATGAGGGAGGCTGTGAGGCCTCAGCTTCTCCCCATTTGTGAAGGGTGTCCCCGAGATTTCACATTGGCACTTCACTTGACTCTCTGCCTCCCGGCCCCGAGGCCTGGGAACTAGTTTCCAGCCCACTTCCTCCTCCTGCTTTGCATCTTGAATCCAGGGAGGGACGCTGGTGAAAAATGTGGTCATGGCAAGACTAGTGGCGAAGGGCCATGTTATTCAGAAAGCCTCCCCATCAGCTCCACACAGGCTCTCCGCTCTGTCACAGCCTCCAACGCAGCCTTCAGAAAACAATCTCTTCACCTGAAACATCAGAAAACCTGGTGTTAGGGAGCCCAATGCTATGAGAACATGGGCTCTGGAGGCAGACAGATCCCATTCCAATCCCAGCCCTCCCACTTAGAAGCTGTGTGACTTTTAGTCAATTACTTCCTTGAGCTGTTTCCTCATTTATAAAATGGGTATAACAATCTCCAAAAATCAGAAGAATGTTTGGAAGATTAAATAAGATCATGAACATAAAGCATTCTGCAGAAGGCTTGGCACCTAGTAAGTGCTCAGTGATAACTATTATTACTAGTACCATCTAAGCTAGTAAGAAACAGGATGATCTGAGGAACTAAAAGCTCTAAAACTCTAAACTTTCTCTTCAGACTTCATTTTTACACCCTCTCCACTAAACCTGAAGATAGCAATTACCCCTCTTTACCATACCTCCCCCTCATCCATTACTTTCTACAGTTCTCCTCTGCACAGAGTGCTAGGGAGCAATAAAATGCCCAAAAGGCAACAGAGAAGCCTTTACTTAGAACATTTATACCGAGAGTTAGCCCCTGGGCCAGATGTGCTTCTCTGCAGCACATCAGCTATTATTTGAGGAGGCAACAGCAGACTCTTAGCAGTTTCCCTAAACCAGTAATGGTCCCATCCTGACCTCCACCACCTTTCTATTTCTCTTGGTCTCTAAGCCCAGTCCATGCCTTTGTAAGCAAAGCCTGTCCAACACCCCAAGGTACTGAGTGACCGCTCTTATAGACTCTCAGGGCACATATGTACTTGTCCATTAGCAGCAGGTAACATACTTGCATTAGAATTTAGTCTTCTCAGCTGGGCATGGTGGCACACACCTATAATTCCAGTACTTGGGAAGTTAAGACCTGAGAATCGCAGGTTCAAAGACAGCCTCAGCAACTTAGCAAGGCTCTCAGCAACTTAATGAGACCTGTTTCCAAATAAAAATTAAATTGGTCTGGGGCTGTACCTCAGAGGTAAAATGCCCAAGTTCAATCCCCAGCACCATACATATGCACACACACACACAAAAAAAAGAGAGAGAGAGAATTTAGTCTTTTCCACCTGATTTTGATTCTTTGAGGGCTCCTATCATATCTCTTTCATCTCATATACCTAACATCTGGAATAGGAATCCCAACTTTCTTTTAGATGCGTAAATCAGTCATTGAATGCAAGTTGATTCTCAGGGGTTTAAGTTCTCCTTCAAATTGGGTTCAGAGCCCTTTGAAAGTGGGGAACCAAAATTTTGAAGTCTGACCCTTTCTCTTATTGGTAGAAGTGGCAGTAGGAGGGGGAGTAGGGCTGGAACAACAGTGACACAACTCCTTTCCTGACAGCAACTCAGAAGAAAAGGATGGGAGTTACCATACTGGCTCTCAAAAGGGGGACAACAGACCCACATTCACACTTACTAGCCCACCAAACACCACCAGCTGCAATGCAACCTGCTATGACAGGGAGATTTCCCTTTGACGAGATGACACCAAAATATGGTCATGAAGCTTTCTATGTGAAGAGAGCAAAGGGGGTGTCTGGGGATTGTCCACAAGACTCTGGGGAGGGCTCTCATTGTACACACTAGCTGTGGGCCACAGAATGCTTGCTCAGCTCATTAGCACCTGCTGCTTACAGTGACCATTCATCCAACAGATTGGCCATGAACGAGACGATAGTATCAGCGGGTTCATGCCCCAGAGAGCTTTGCTCATCATTAACATGAGCTACATCCTGTTCAGGAACCATTCTTCTTGTTGAAGAAACATTGCAACGCAATATGATAAACATTTCCCCATCACAAGTGGAGATTTGTCTAGAAAGATCTGCACAAAGGTGGCCGCATTTTGCGTGAATCACATGCTGGGGGTTGGGTAGGCAGCACTAAAACCTGGACCCACTTGAGTCTTAGAGTCATCATGGCATATTTACCTGATTCAATATAAACCTCAAAGGCCTTTGACGTCTGGCTTTCATTGTTTAAGTCCTTTCCTCCTTCACAACAGTGGAATTACCTGTTTATAATACCAGTGATTACTATGCATCTTGGAACTGGGTAGAGTGTGTGCATGTCTATTTTGGAGGGAATTTCCCCTACCTTCAAAGTTGAGTTCTGCCTGCTCTCCCTTCCTATCTGAAATTATGCACCTCAGCCTCTGGAAAGGTGGGAAAGGCAGTCAGAGGAAAGCAAGTGACACCACTTTGGCTGATGTGAGAGGGGAGTCTAGAAGCCTAGCCATGGAAATTCCACACAAACTCAAAAAGAGAATGGCACGTCCCCACCTCCCACACGTCCACCTCATCTGTTCTCTTGAACATGCACAAACAAGACACAGCAGTTTAATATACTGCTACTGAAAGAGTGAGTAATGGGCTTCTAGGAACAAAGCTGGTGATGGCTAAGAACTCACGATGCTATACTGATAGAGTAAAGGAGGAAGGAGGGAGCTGTGTGGTCACCTTGATCTGCACTTACTGGGATATGACTTCAAAAACAAAAGAGTTAGCCAGGCGTGGTGGCACACGCTTGTAATCCCAGTACTTGGGAGGCTGAGACAGGAGGATCGCAGGTTCACAGCCAGCAATTTAAGTGAGGCCCTCTACAACTTAGTGAGACCCTGTTTCAAAATAAGGAATAAAATAGGTATGGAGGTGTAGCTCAGAGGTAGGATGCCCTTGGGTTCAATCCCCAGTACCAGAAAACAAACAAACAAACAAACAAACAAACAAAGAAAAGAGTCACCACCCTGATCTGACTTCTCTACACCTTTTAAAAGGCATAGCAAAGTCCTTACCTACTGTCACCAGCAGGCTGTTCGATAACCAAAGCTGCCAGTGTTACCCAGGAACCCTTCTGGAGATCTAGTCCACCAGTCTGTCTGTCTGTCTTTCGTCTGCAAAGTCCTCTGATCCAGAAAGATTCCTGGGTTTGTCTCACCTAACCAGGCCTGTTCCTTCAGACTTCTTCCTTCACAAAACTGTGAAGGAATTTTGCTTCTCTTTCAAAGCTGCTCTTCTGGTCTCACATTCTAACCATAACAAGTACAGAGAAGCTGACAGAACCTGTTCCCATAAAACAAACACAATCCCTCCCAGTTACTGGTTTTACTCGGTATATTTTCAGCCTAAGATTCTTCTGGCGTCTGATCTGAAGGGGGAGGTAGTCTGGAAAGAACCTTGGACTTGCTAATCAGAAGAGCTGCCACTTACTGGCTGTGAAACCACAGGCAGGCTACTTTATTTCTCTGAACCTCACTTCCCTTAATTTCTAAAATAGAGATTACTCTCCTTGTAAGATTTTCCTAGAGGATTAAGTGAAATAATACACTTGAAAATGACATGAAACATGCTGAATACATGCAGTGCCCTCTCAAGAGGTCCAAGTTACATCTGCCCTTTCTGCATGCACCTGACTAGTACTTCTTTTTTTCCCCTTTAGTGTTACTTCTCAAGCCTCAGAGCGAGTTTCCTTCCCTTCCCAACATCTCCCCAGAATGCAGTCTTCCTCTTTTCCCTCACGACTAACCCTCAACACATCCCCTCTAACCAGCCCCTTACTTTGCCTTCCTCCAACATGTCTCCTGGGCCAGAGTTCTCTCTTGCCAAGACAGCCATTTTATTATACCTTTATTAGATTCTCTTCTATTATTAATGCTTCATACCTCCAAATGGGTAGGAATGCTTGCTCAAAATTCTGTGTGGCCTTTGGAAGCTGAAATGGAAACATACAATTCCCGTCTGTCTGTTCTCTGTTATGTGCCATGATGCCTACTGCCCTCTGATGAAACTATAGTTTTTATGGTGTTACATCATCTCTATAGAAACTACATTCTTTCTCCATTATTAGCCAGTTTCCTCATCTGTAAGGCTAAAAATACTTACCTCACAGGCTTGTTGTAAGGATTATTTTAGTCAGGTATGCAAAGGGCTCAGCATTGGGCTTGGTCTGCTAGAAGTGCCCGACAAAAGAGAGCTATTATCTTTATCTTTGTATTAAATTGCCTGTTCCCACCTTCTAAGGCCACACTCCAATTCTCCCAACTCCCTCCAAAAATACTGTTGAAAGACAGCTCCCTACCCCCCCCCACCCAGCAAGGAAAGGGTTAATCTCTGAGTGTTCTTAACTAAAAAGACCCACAGAGGATTAACAGCTCCACTTCAGTGACTACCCTAAAATAGCTTTTATCCCTCCTGCCCAAGAGCTACTTGGGGATCTGAAGAACTCAATTCAACACCTGCCGAGGAGGAAACACCCGGGTACGGGAACGGTCCTTGGGGTGGACGGAATCTTCTTTTAAAGAAGAACCCAAAATAGCAACTGGGAAATTATAAATAGAATTAGAGAGGGTAAAAAGCCAGGTCCTGACCTGGACACCAGAAGAAACAAATTCAAAAGGCACACTGGTTGGCTGGAGAACAGTGAAGGAAAAGGGAGAAAGGGAATAGCTGCCCCTCTCACTCACACTCTCTCTCACATACACACAACACTCCAGAATGGTGGGAGAATTAAATTACAGGGAGGCTGGAGAGTCTCAATGGCTTGCATCATTCCAAGAAACATCAAACAGGATTAGCAGGGGTTGGATTTGCTCTCGGGCTGCTAGTTCTTCTGTCAGTGAGATGGGCCCTCTTTGGAGTCCTTTTGATTCCCTATTTCCTCGGAATTCCAGCAGCTTCCCACTCCTGGGGAGGCCTTGAGCAAATGGCTGCAACTCACTACAGCCTCATTTTCATGGGGAGGAAACTGGATTAGACACCCCACCCCCCAGTCTGGTGGCCTCACCTTGGGAGGGGAGGGCTAGAAACCCAAGGCCAGACTCTATCACAGCCTCAGGTTCACAGGTGGAAAAACACACATGCCAGGAGACAGGCTACACTTTCAGGTGAAAGTACCAACCCCCCCGCCCGCACGGCTGCGCCCTTATCTTCCACCTTTCAGAATCCTTTTCCCCACCAAGTTGGGTCACAGCATGAGGCTGGATTCGCAGGGAACAGCCTGGCTCCCAGGCCTGCTTCTACGCCACGGACACCTTGTGCTGGGAAATGTTAAATTATCCCCCAGACTGGGAGATGGGAGTGGATGTGTGGGGAGGAGAGACAGAAATTTAGGAATAAGTCTTGAGGGCTGAGAAATGGGTCTCAGGGATGGGAAGAAAGAGCAAGCATAGTAAGAATCATGCGCAAGTTATCAGGGTTTCTAAGGGATTCCCAAAAGAGATAGGGGGATTCTAAGGGTTAGAGGAGGGCTCTGGGAGTTGAAGATAGAAGCGAATTCTCCGAATTTCCAAACAATCTCAAAACGGGTATCCCCACGAAAAATGTCTATAAAGTTCGTCACTAGGGAGGGAGGGAACTACAAGGAACGCTTATTTGGACTCTCCAGATCCAGGTATTTGAGAGACGCTTCAATGGGGGTTATGTACGTCTGAAAAATGAAACGTGAAAAAAGCGAACTATTTGGAGCAGGAAAAAGGGGGTTATGTGGGTCGGGGTAGGCGTGTCTGAGGGAGGGAGCAGGTGCAGCTTATCTGCGTCCCCCAGACCCGGGTCCTTGGTAAGGTCGGCACCGCGTCATCTGGGTCTCCAGGGAGCCTGGGGGTCGGGAGTTGCGGACCCTTAGGGCTGCGTCTCCGGGTCTCAGAAGGAAAGGGGTCAGTGGGCTTCTTGGGGTCCCCGGGACACAGGTATGAAGTCCCGGGAGACTTTCCGTCAGCCTGGGGCCTATCTGGGGCCGGGCTGGCGCAGAGGGGGCCCCCAGTCGGGGGTGTGGGAGACCGCGCAGAGGGGCCCGAGATGAGGGGCGCCGCCGCTCCGGGTGCCGGGCGTGCGGGCGCAGCGAGACGGCCTCCCGCCCCACTCCCCGCCGTCCCCCGGGGCCCTCGCCGGCACTCACCGCGCTCCGGGCCCCGCGCTGCGGGCCGGGCCGCGCTCGGGCTCCGCCAGGCCCGCTCAGGCCCCGGTAGTGGCGGCGGTCGGGCCATTGTGCGGTGCATTGTGGGAGCCGCGAGCGGGCGCTCGGGCCGTGGAGGGGCGGTGCCGCGGGCTCTCTATGGTCCCGCCCGCCCGCGGGCTAGAGCGGCCGGGGCGGAGCGCGGGCGGCGCGCGGGGGCCGCCGGGAGCGGGGCGGACGCTCGCGCCTCTCCTCCCTCCCCGCCTCTGGGTCTCGCCGGAGCTCCGCAGCCGACATGGGCGCCTCCGCGTGGGCACTGCGGCCCCAGCCGCTGCGTGCGTCTCTCCTGCTACTACTTCTGCCTCTCCTGGGGTTGCCCGCGGGCGCCTGGGACCCGGCCGGTTACCTGCTCTACTGCCCCTGCATGGGTAAGGCCTCCTGAGCCCTCTGCTCAAAAGAAACTGAGGCCAGGAGAAGAGAAGCCACTTCTCAGAGGCACCCACAGACACCATGACAGGTCCAGGAGAGATCCCCAGAGTGGAGCAAAGCCTTAGTGTCCAACCTTCCATTTGATAGATGAGAAAACAGAGGCTGGGAGAGGTTTTGTGGGGCAGGACTTGATGTCACTGACCCACGCTGACTCCAAGCTACCCTTTCATTTAACAAATATGTATGGGGCACCTTTTCTGTGCCAGGCCCTGTTCTCTGGGCTGAGAATACGGAGATAAATAAGACAGATAAACCCCATACCCTTGTACAGTCTTGTTTTAAATGGCGAAGGCAGACAATAAAAGACAAACATCAAAAATAACTAAGTACAGCTAGGTGTGGTGGCGCACGCCAAGACAGGATAGCAGGTTCACGGCCAGCCTCAACAACTTAGGCCCTCCGCAACTTAGTGAGACCCTGTTTCAAAAAATAAAACAGGGCAAGTAACTACATAGTTTCTTAGAAGATGATGAAAAAGCTATGGGAAAATAAAAGAGATCAGGGCAAGGAAGAATCTAAGAACCAGTTGAGGTGTGCGATGGAGACCCAATAAGATGGTGGGTCATCATTGTAAAAGTCATTCCTTCTTAAAATCCTCCAATGACTTCCAGACTCCTGACCATGGCCTTCAGGGCCCTGCATGATTTGGTCACCCCCTTGTCATCTCTACAACTCCCTTCTCCCTTAACCCTCCAGCTGCAGCCACACTTATCTCCTTTCTTTTCCTCACACACACTCAGTCCACCCTCTTCCTGGAATGCCTTTCCCCTTACTTCTGCCCCAGCAACTCCTTGCTATCCTTCAGGTGGAAATGACACCAGAGAGGACTCGGCTGACCTATCCCCAAGTAATCTCCTCCTTATTATTTCCCATCACCCAGCCTGGTGTGGTGGTGCACTCCTGTAATCCCAATACTTTGAAGGCTGAGACAGGTGGATCACAGTTTTTTTTTTTTTTTTCAGAACTGGGAATAGAACCCAGGGGAATTCTACCTCGGAGCTATACCCCTAGCCCTATTTTTTATTCTTTTTTTTTTTTTTTTGCAGTACCGGGGATTGAACCCAGGGGCGTTCTACCTCCGCGCTACGCCCCCGGCCCTATTTTTTATACTTTATTTTGAAACCAGGTCTCGATAAGTTGTGGAGGGCCTCACTAAATAGAGAGAGAGAGAGAGAGAGAGAGAGAGCTGAGGCTGGCCCCGAACCCTGATCCTCCGGTCTCCGCCTCCCAAAGTACTGGGATTACAAGCATGCGCCACCACGCCTGGCTTTATTCTTTATTTTGAAACAGCGTCTCACTAAGTTGCGGAGGTCTCACTAAGTACCTGAGGCTGGCTGCGAACCTGTGATCCTCCTGTCTCAGCCTCCCAAGTACTGGGATTACAAGCGTGTGCCACTACGCCTGGCTTTGGATCACAGTTTTGAAGCCAGCCTCAGCAACTTAGCAAGGCTCTCAGTAACTTAGCAAGACTGTGTCCAAATAAAACAATAAAATAAAATAGGGATGGGGGTGTAGCTCGGAGGTAGAATGCCCCTGGATTCGATCCCCAACATCACCAAAACAAAACAAAAAATACCTCAGCAACTATTACCCATCACCAGACCTTTTCATTTTTTCTTGCAGTTATCAAAACTTATCATTATGCAATTGTTTACATGTTTCGTGTCTCCCCAACTAGACTGTGTCTTGAGGGCAGAGACCCTGTCCTTGTTCACTCCTGTATTCTGGTACCAGCATAAAGCCTGGCATATTGTGGTCTCTCAATAATAACTATGGAATGTTATTATTGAGAGGATAATGCTGGGGATAACAAAAAGAGTCAGAGTTCTTGCTCCTGAGGCATTCAAAGGCTGAGAAAATACCAGACCAAAAGCCAGGAAGTGAGAAGAGATATTTGAGGAAAAGAAAAGAATTTAAGTAACTCAAATCCAAGGTGGGAAGCAGAAACAGGAAAACGAGCCAGGCATGGTGGCACACGCTTGTAATCCCAGTACTTGGGAGGCTAAGACAGGAGGATCGTGGGTTCGTGGCCAGCCTCAGCAACCTCCTGAGGCCCTCTGCAACTTAAAGAAACCCTGTTTCAAAATAAAAAATAAAATTGGACTGGGGGTGTAGCTTGGAGGTAGAATGCCCCTGAGTTCAATCCTCAGTACCAAAAAAAAAAAAAAACAAAAAACAGGAAAGTGAGTCTGGGTGGGGATTGGTGAATGAATCTTAATGAATGAGGTATTGGAGTTGCCCCTTCATGTGCAGGTATATAGAGATCGAGATAGAAGGGCAATCCTGGCTCAGGCAACAGCAAGATCAAAGACAGTAAGTGAAGTGGGAATTTTAGTTTGTTGGGGAGACAGCAAGGAACCTGGAGTGGCTGCGACAGAAGGATCAGGGCCTACATGGCCCTGAATGTCAGACCTAGAAGTCCAGACTTGCTCTCCTGCTGCCAGTTCCCTTAGCTCTCCTTGGGGTCCTGGCTCTCCTGACGCCTGAATCCACATCCTCTCTGAGCCCTGCAGGCCCCATGCCCTTGATGCCCCAGGCCTCACCTCACCCTCAACATACCATTTCCAGGGCGCTTTGGGAACCAGGCTGATCATTTCCTGGGCTCTCTGGCATTTGCAAAACTGTTGAACCGCACCTTGGCTGTACCACCGTGGATTGAGTACCAGCATCACAAACCTCCCTTCACCAATGTGAGTACTTCCCACTGGCCTTGGCCTTTGTCCATCCTTCCCCAGTCTTGCCAACTCCTGCTTGACCTCCAAGTCCTTCTCTGGGCTTTACCTCCCACTCCTTTGAGCTTACCCTACACTCTATTCAGAACTGTCTTCCTTGGAATAACAGTGACTAACATTTGTCCAGTACCTACTATGTGCTGGCCCTGTTCTGACCACTGCATGAGGATTAGCTCATTTTCCCCACATCTCATCCCTATGAGGAAAGGGTTTAGAGAGGTTAAGTAACTTGTTCAAGCCGGGCGTAGTGGCGCACGCTTGTAATCCCAGTACTTGGGAGACTGAGACCGGAGGATCCGGGTTCGCGGCCAGCCTCAGCCACTTAAGTGAGGCCCTCCGCAACTTTGTGAGACCCGGTTTCAAAATAAAGTATAGAAAATAGGGCCGGGGGTGTAGCTTGGAGGTAAAACGCCCCTGGGTTCGATCCCTGGTACCGAAAAAAAAAAAGTAACTTGTTCAAGGTCACAAAGCTTGTGGGTAGTACAACTAGAATTCAAGCCCATGTCTATTTGACTCCAGAGCCTGTGACTTGAACGTAAAGCCTTCATTTCCCATTCTGATTGGATCCACCTGTGCATTCCCACTAGTCAATATGTGATGGTGCTATTACTGGTTTTGAAGGAGAAACAGAGACACAGCTTAGTTAATAATGTGCCCAAGGCCACAAATCCAAGCAGTCTGGGTCTAGTGCTGCCTCTCATCCCATCAAGGGGCTCCCTTGGCATGGTATGCTCAGCATCTTCTAATACCTAGCTTATTCTTTGTGTCTTCTACTGGCTCCATGTCTGTCTTTGTTCACACTGACTCCCCAGGGCCTTGGCAGTAGGAACTTAATTAGTATTTAATGAGTTGACTTAAATTTTTTGAATAGACATCAGAAATTATACTGTGTACAAAACACTGCATTTTATTCTTATACCTTTTCTCTGCATAGGTGTGTGTGTGTGAGAGAGACACACACACAGACTGGGGATTGAACCCAGGGGCATTCTACCTCTGAGCTATACCCCCAGCTCTGTTTTATTTTTTATTTTGAAACAGGGTCTCACTAAGTTGTATAGAGTCTCGCTATGTTGTTGAGGCTGTCCTTGAATCTGCAATTCTCCTGTCTCAGCCTCCCATATACTGGGATTACAGGCATGCACCACCATGCCCAGCTTCTGCATAGGTTTTATTTTCTCCTTTTCATGCATGTATTTGTAGAGGCTTTGTACATGTGTGTGTATGGTGCTGGGGATCAAACCCAGGGCCTCATGTATGCTAGGCAAGCACTGTTCCACTGAGCTACACTACCAGGCCTGGAGAGGCTATTAACCAAAATTAAAAAGCCAAAGTATCAAGCTGGGCGTGGTGGTGCACGCTTGTAATCCCAATATTTGGGAGGCTGAGACAGGAGGATTACAAGTTCATGGCCAGCCTCAGCTCCTTAGTGAGACCCTGTTTCAAAATAAAGAATAAAAAATAGGGCCTAGGGATGCAGCTTAGAGGTAGAATGCCCCTGGGTTCCATCCCCAGTACCACATACACACAAAAAAAGCCAGAGTATCAAAGCATATCAAAGGTGGTACACACCTGTAATCCCAGTACTTGGGAGGCTGAGACAGGAGGATCGCAGGTTTGAGGCCAGCCTCAGCAACTTAGGAAGACCCTGTTTCAAAATTAAAACAAATAGGGCTGGGGATGTAGCTCAGAGGTAGAATGCACCTGGGTTCAATCCCCAGTACCAAAAAAAAAAAAGCCAGAGTACCTGCAACCAGTGACCATAGTCTAGGTTGGCCACTTAATAATTGTGTGGCCTGGGTAAGGGACTTGACCTTTTTGTATCTCAGTTTCCTCATCTTTAAAATAGCCTGGTAAGTTTCCTCATCTTTATAATAGCCTGGTTGCCGGGCGTGGTGGCGCACGCTTGTAATCCCATTACTTGGGAGGCTGAGACCGGAGAATCTGGGTTCGCGGCCAGCCTCAGCTACTTAGTGAGGCCTCCGCAACTCAGTGAGACCCTGTTTCAAAATAAAGAATAAAAAATAGGGCTGGAGGTGTAGCTCGGAGGTAGAATGCCCCTGGGTTCAATCCCCAGTACCACAATAAATAAATAAATAAATAAATAAATAAATAAGTAAATAAAATAGCCTGGTAATAATTGTTGCTACTTCCCTTGGAAAGAATTGAATGAGTTAATGATAGTAACATACCTTCAATGTTGTTGTATGCCTTCCACTTAGAATCAGCTTAGCTCCTCAGCGTAAACAGCCCCTATACTCTTTTACACAGGAAGTCCTAAGTTCTGGGGTCCATCAATGTCTGATTTTTTCACACTCACTGTTATGGTTTTTTTTTTTTTTTTTGCAGTACTGGGGATTGAACCCAGGGGCCTTCTACCTCTGCGCTACACCCCTGGCCCTATTTTTTATACTTTATTTTGAAACCGGGTCTCACGAAGTTGCGGAGGGCCTCACTAAGTAGAGAGAGAAAAACAGGGAGAGAGAGAGAGAGAGCTGAGGCTGGCCGCGAACCCGGATCCTCCGGTCTCTGCCTCCCAAAGTACTGGGATTACAAGCATGCGCCACCACTCCCGGCTTAGTTTTGTTTGTTTGTTTGTTTATTCATTTATTTTTGTGGTACTGGGGATGGAACCCAGGGGCATTGTACCTCTGAGCTACACACCTGCTCTATTTTATCTTTTATTTTGAAACAGGGTCTCAGTAAGTTGCAGAGGGCTTCATGAGGTTGCTGAGGCCGGCAGAGAACCTGCGATCTTCCTGTCTCAGCCTCCCAAGTACTGGGATTACAAGCATGTGCCACCATACCCAGCCTGTTACAGTTGTTTTTTTGTGGGTTTTTTTTTTTGTGTGTGTGGTACTGGGGATGGAAATCAGGGGCCTTCTACCTCTAGGCTACACCCCCAGACCTATTTTATTTTTTATTTGGAAACAGAGTCTTGCTAAGTTGCTGAGGGCCTCACTAAGTTGCTGAGGCTGGTTTCGAACCTGTGATCCTCCTGTCTCAGCCTCCCAAGTACTGGGATTACAAGTGTGAGCCACCACACCCGGCTCTGATACACAGTTTTGATGCTGCCCATCTACCTCCCTCTGGCAAGTTTGCTTTCTGTCTCCTTGACATCTCAGCCAATTGTCATATTGAGTCTCCACTTCCTTGCTTTCTATGGGTTACTGATTACTCAAGCTACCCCAGTTGGGCTCTCCTTCCCCACTGTGGCTGTTCTCACTGAGGTCACCAGGGACCTCAGAATTGCCAAATCCAGGGTTCACTTCTCAGTCTTCATCTCACCTGACTTCCCAGTGACACCTGGCCTCGTGAACCTCTCTCCGTCCTGAACTTCCCCATTCCCTGGCTTCTGGGACACTGCCTGTTCCTGCTGCAGCCCTGACCTCTCAGCATTTTCTTCTTGGTTAGTGCTGTATTGGGGCCTCCTCTCTCTCTGCCCACTGTTTAGATGTTTGTGTGTTCTCTTTGCTTGTGATCATTGTGGCCTCAGATGAGTCAACTAGATTCTATATACTTGGGTTTCTTCATAAGTAAACTCGAGATGGTTATAGCCCTGCTTCTTAGAATTAGATGAGCAAATCCTTGTAATGTGATGAGTACAGCACCTGGCACTAAGTCAACACTCAATAAATAGTAGTTGCTATTATTATCATTACTTGCTTTGCTATAAATTTCTGTTGGCTCTTGCGGCTTTCACTATTCTCCATTTACCATTTAAATTCATCTATGACTATGACTATTCTCTAATCACAGGCCTGTGTTTCAGATTCCTAGACTTTTGAATCTGCTTGGATGTTTTTACAGATAGCTCTAATTCATAAAGCCAGAACGTTCTTAGTATCTTTCCTCCAAAACCTTTGTTACCATCTGCAATCCCAACCTTAGTTTATGTCACCTCCATTCACCCAATGCCAAGCCAGGAAACTATAGAGTTTATCCTGTATGCCTCCTCTTACATACATACTCAACCTTAAACCCCTCTGTTTCACCTTCCTTTGCATCTTCTACCTGTCTGAGCTGTTCCATCTCTCATATATGGGAGGTGCCCTGTGAATACACGTTGAATGCATACTTGAACAAATAAAAGGACCATGGCAATAGCTTCCTAATTCCTCTAATCTTACCATCAGTACATCCTCTCCTCTGCCACCAGAGTGATCTTCCCAAAAAGCAGATCTTAAAACCCTCAGCTATAATACTTCATTGCTAATAGTTAAGATGCCCAAAATCTGTTCATTAGAACACCAGTTATCTATACTGGAAGGGTGCCATACTTAAATCCTTTTTGTGTGTGTGTGTGGTACTGGAAATTGAACCCAGAGGCATTCTACCTCCGAGCTACACCCCCAGACTGATTTTATTTCTTATTTGGAAACAGGGTCTCACTAGGTTGCTGAGAGCCACACTAAATTGCTGAGGCTGGCCTCAAACCTGCAATCCTCCTGTCTTAGACTCTCATGTACAGTTAAATCCTTTTAAGAAAGATTCTTCCCCATCTCCCCAAATTTGCATATTCACAATGCACATTAGCACATTTAAGCCCCTAAGAAGTCCTGCTGCAGTAAAAAAAAAACCAAATAAATTAATAAATAAAGTTAAAACAGCATTTCCTAGACCTCTTTAGCTCTGGCGCCCTTTTATTGCAGAACCTTTTATCCACCTGAACTAGTAGGACATGCTTAGGAAACCCTGGCCTATAGGATGAAGTCCAAATTGCATTCCATAGTGTTCAAAGAAATTTTTAAAAATCTAAAAAGAATACAAAAATGAATATAATCATCCATGTACCCACTACTAGAAGTGATCATTATTAACTTTCTCTTTATTGCTTTTATCTTTTCTTTTTGTTAATAAAAGAAATAAAGCTGGGTGTGGTGACACACAAGTCTGCAATCCCCATACTTGGGAGGCTGAGACAGGAGGATTGCAGGTTTGAGGCCAGTCTCAGCAATTTAGCAAGACACTGTTTCAATAAAAACAAAAAAAAGCCATCCGGGCATGGTGGCGCACGCTTGTAATCCCAGTACTTTGGGAGGCGGAGACCAGAGGATCCGGCTTCGCGGCCAGCCTCAGCTCTCTCTCTCTCTTTCTCTCTCTCTCTCTCTCCCTGTCTCTCTCTCTCTCTTTCTACCTAGTGAGGCCCTCCGCAACTTCATGAGACCCAATTTCAAAATAAAGTATAAAAAAATAGGGCCGGGGGTGTAGC
>PVJS01042688.1:0-17401 GCA_004027185.1 Glis glis
AAAAAAAAAAAAAAAAAAAAAAGAAAAAAGAAAATGGGGCTGGGGGTATAGCACAGAGGTAGAATGCCCCTGGGTTCAACTCCCACTACCCCCCAAAAAAAGAAAGAAAGTAATATTTTAAGTCCCTAGAATTCCTGTCCCTGAAGAATCACATGGCCAGTAAGTCACAGGCACCCACCCCAGTCCTCCTCGGAATTGGGGTGATGCTGGAAGCAATAACCTTCTGAGCGAGTGGCTCCTCTGCCTTCTCAGAGCAACAGAGCAAGAACCCGGGTGCACTGGCTATGTGTCATGTGCTAAATGTACAGAAAGCCGTATATTCTCCTGTTTTCTCATTTCCAATGTTTCTGCTATTGTGGATGAATAAAACAAAATGATTTGAAAATTCCAGAAGGAAGAGATTTTCAAATGGTATTTTTTAACCAATAAACTTGCTATTTTTACAGAAAAAAGTATAGTAAATACATCAACCAGTAGCTAGTCATTTATCTATGACCGTTGTAAATCCCACACGTAATTGTACAAGCTGTACTTTATATGACTGGGAGCACGGCAGATCTGCTTACATCCACATCACCACAAGCCGGTGAGTGATGTGATGCACCACAGTATCACTGAGTGGTAGGAAATTTTCATCCCTTTTATAATCTTATGGGACCTCCATTGTATATGAAGCTCATCAGTAACCAAGACATCATTTTGCAGCACATGACCATACATCAATCTTAAATATTAAAATAAAATAAAAATATAAAACAAACAGCCTTTCCTATTTTCCCCAATTATCATTAAAAAGATGATAATTGTCAAATTTTGCACCCATCTTTTAGCACAAGAATATTTCACAATAATAGTTGTGATTTTTTAAAGGCTATAGGCATTTTATTTGGGAAGCAGACTAAAACCTACTAAGATAGTGTGTGATACAGAGAAATTAAACAGTTTAACAAGATGCAATCAGTGAAAAAATCATACTGAGACATTAATTTATTCTGATTAGCAAGGTAATCCAATACTATTTTGACAGTGGCTATGTGAGTAGCACCATTAGCATGTAGAAGGACATTCAAGAGAAATAAGAGCAGGGTATGGTGGCACAGTTCTGCAGTCTCAGGACTTGGTAGGCTGAGACAGGAGAATCACAGGTTCTAGACCAGCCTCAGCAACATAGTGAGACCCTGTTTCCAAATAAAAAATAAAAATAGGGCTGGGGTGTAGCTCAGGGGTAGAATGCCTCTGGGTTCAATTCTTAGTACCATTAAAAAAAAAGAGAGAGAGAGGAAGAGAGTGGCAATCAGATTTTTAAAAAGCATCAATGACGCAAATGTGTTACAGCTGGTGTGCTGGGCCTGTGAACAAGACCTGGAATCGTGCAATTCCATGTGATCACCCCCATCGTGGATTTTGGAGATGGCCATGTGCCCTAGTTATACATCATTTTACTTTGGATTCCCCTGAGAGTGAGACCTAAGTCAAAGGCATCTCTTGGTGTAATTTATTAAGAAGCAATTCCTGGGAGCAGAAATGAGAGACCAGAGAAATTAAATGGGGAAAAAGAAAAAAACAATGTTAAGGCCCATGATGGAGTTGGTCATTCCTGCAGGAGGCTGCGGCCGGAACCGGACCTCCTGAGCCATCTTGGGCAAGGTGCCTCAGAACTCTCTGCACAGGGCACACGGTGAAGCGGTCATCTTTCCACTCCCCTTCCCAAGGATGGCCTCATGGAGGTTAACTCTCATTTTAGTTTGGGTTCCCCAAAAGCAAACTTTGAAATAAAGTTTAATTTATTTGGGAGGTAATCCCAGGAACCCCCGGCCAGGCAGAGTTGAAGCGAGAGAGATAAGAATAGAAGAGAAGCAATGGTGAGAACATTCTCTAAAGTGTTAGTGCTGTGGGCCACTGGAGCTGCGTCCTGTTCAGATGCTCTGGGACCGTGTAGAACACATACTGGGTATAACTGTCACCTGGCTGCCCCTACCTGCAAAAGAAGATGAGAACTGTGGTTTTTAGCTGTACATATTGATACTGCCAACAAAACTTGCTAAGGAAGAGGGAGAAAGTGAATTTGGGGAGAGATTTATTAGTCTCTGATACAAATCATGACAGATATCATCTTCAAATACTGCCTGCATTCTCCACTTGCTTTCTCTGAGCTTACACATACTAGGGATTGAACCCAGGGGCATTCTAACTCTGAGATACACCCCACCCTGGCCTTGAACCTGTGATCCTCCTGTTTTAATCTCTCAAGTACTAGGAATATAGGTGTGTGCCACCAGGTCTGGCTTTGAGCTTATATTTAAAATAAATGGAATCTGATTCTTCAACATATCAACCATCATTTGGTTGCAAGGAACAACAACTATTCCAACTGGCTTAGGGGAAAGAAAGGAGGATACATTGGAAGGAATCAGGGTTATTAACAGAAAAAACGTTAAGCCAGGCTTCATGGGGAAGGGGAGCTGAAATCCAGGAACTGGAGTCAGTGAAGAGTTTTTCACAGCATCTTGCTGGGCCCTTGTTGTATCTGCTCTCTGCTTCTCTTTGCATCTTCCCTCCATTTCTGTTTCTTACCATAAATACCTTGCTCGGTTTCTTTGTTTTAAGCAAGGTAGTATCTGCCCCACACCTGATTTTAACCTCACAGTCCAGTGCCCAACACTATTTCACTTGGCTCAGACTCTCAAAAGAGGGGAAAGCCTCTACTCCAGGCTTAACTAGGGCAGAGTCCAGCTCAGGTCATGTAGCCAGATCCCGGGAGCGAGGCAGACTGATGTAGTGTTCAGAGCTTAGCCAACATTGGAAGGGAGACACTTTAAGGAGGGGTGATGGGTGGAGAGAAAATGGTCACCATCCCTACCTTACTGAAAGTAACTTTTTTTTTTTTTGCAGTACTGGGGATTGATCCCAGGGGCATTTACCTCCGAGCTACACCCCATCCCTATTTTTTACACTTTATTTTGAAACCAGGTCTCACGAAGTTGCGGAGGGCCTCACTAAGTAGCTGAGGCTGGCCGCGAACCCGGATCCTCCGGTCTCCACCTCCCAAATACTGAGATTACAAGTGTGCGCCACCACTCCCGGCTTGAAAGTAACTTTTTAAAGTGTGAGAAAATGGAAAGTTTATAAGAAAGAGGAATTCCAGGCGGTTGGTAATCAATGCTGAATCACAAAGTCACTGGAGAGTGATAGTAGTAGTATCACAGGAATTGAGAAATCATCACAAATGAGGTGTCTCTGTGGGTGGTGACAGTCATTTAGGAGTTGGGGATACTAATCTTGAGACCATCTCCCGAGCAGCAGGGAGAGGCATTTCCATGTTTGGAACACAGCATTGTTGAATTCATTAATCATTAGAGGCACTTGGCATTAACATCAGCAGCAAAGGATGAGTGCCCTTGATTGTAGATTTGGGGTGTTTTCTTCATTTATAGCACTCAAGATTGATTTGGATGTGTTCTTGATAATGTTTCCACACTTCCTTGCCAGTTTCGGAAGGGCTCTTCACAGAAGAGCAGGTGGGGGTAGGGAAATGGGGAGGAGGAGATGGAGGGAATGTGAGCCACTCCCAAATATCACATTGCAAATTATACTTTGGCGATTGATATTTTGCCAAATTTGTTACCCAGAGACCCCTTTAAAATGCTGCTTGTGTTTCAAGTGTGAATTCTAGAAGGCACATTGCATCTATCTATCCATCCATCTATCCATCTATCATCTTCATTCTAAGGTAATGCTAGCATGGAACTATTGACTCAAATGTTGGGCTTTTTTAATAAAATGTGGCACAGTGTAGGTATTCATCAGTATGCTGCCAACCTTCAGGTATGCTGTAAGGATGAAGTAATTGTGGTGGACCGTGGTCTCCACCGGGATCCTGTTACTAGTACATAGCCCTCTCTCCCTACCCCAGCTGTTGTAAATATTGACTGTCCACAGGTCATAGCTGTCCCTTCTATGAGAACTGCCTTTGGATGAACAGACATCGCCTCATCCTGGGGCTTATAACCTGCCCAGGGGTAAACCCACAGCCAGCACCTGTCTAACACTGGTATAAGCTGGTGGGGCCAGCTCTCATACAATGCACATATCAGAGCGTGTGGCAGGTCAGTTTGAAGCTAACCTCTAGCTGAAGCCACATCCTTGATCAGCTCCTTCCTCTGCTCTATCATGTCCTGGAGAGCACTCCCCAACAAATCAGAAGCACTAGAATGTTGGTCTCAGGCTCTGCCTCTAGAGAACCTGATCAAAGATAGGAATGTTACCATAGCTTTAAGAAATAGACTCTACAAAGCATGGTGACAAAGGAAGAGGTAGAATGTTGGAGAGAGTTCTAGTAAATGCAGTGAAGTATGCTTTAGTGAGCATAGAACTGGTTTTGAAAATATAGACTTGGATCTTCTACCTTTAATTCAGGTGACCTTAAATAAGTCACTTGCTGAGCCTCAGTTATGGAAAAACTGGGATACTGTCTTTCCTTCATCGTTTTTACTAATCTAATGTTTTACAGACATTGCCTTTATTTTTATTAATATTAGTGCAATAAGTTGGGAAAACAACTCTGGATAGTTAGATAATATTTTAGGTGACTTTTAGGTATAAAATGTGCTTCATACAGTACCTAATATAGGATGGGCCCTCAGTAAGTGTTATTGATATTGAACAGCTATTTTAACTATTTATGTGTAAGAAGACAAATATGTATAACTATTGGCTAACTTATGAGACAACTGAATCCATAGAAGAGAACCTAGAAAAGGCTGGGCATGGTGGTGCACACTTCTGTAATCCCAGTACTTGTACTTGATAGGCTGAGACAGGAGGACTGCAGGTTCAAGGCTAGTCTCAACAAGACCCTGTTTCAAAATTTAAAAAATAAAATAGGGCTGGGAGTGTAGCTCAGAGGTTCAATCCCCAGCACCAAAAAAAAAAAAAAAAAAAAACAAATCTAGACAAGGCTCCATCACCACTAAGATTGGGCTCTTTTTTCAGTTGAAGGCATTGTTTACAATCTGAGTTTGATGCATATGCCACAATTCACTATTTTGAGAAATCTATTTTGTATCGAAGTGTATAAGCAATTAAAATTTTCTACAGCATTCTTCCACCAAAGTAAAAGATTTTCTGTCCTGAGGCTGAGATGTGAATCTTCTGAAAATGTCATGTTGTAATTTATACAATTCTTCCAAGTCTATTGCAGGAAGCTTGTTCTTAAATACATATGATTCAATGAGGGACAGTTGAACTGTTTAGAACATTCTCTGTAGAAGCTTAGCCCTGACTAGCAGGTGGATGTTTGTGACAGGAACTCATGTCACTTCCTGACTTCTTTGGATTTTATAAGTTTCCTATCTTTCTTGTTCTGCCCAAGAAAATTCAAGGGCTTGCCTGTTGTCTAGTGAATTATTTTCGCTCTTGCTATTGAGCATTAACCTCACTGGGACACACGCCATGAGAGGACGAGGACTTTGACTATCGACATCACCTCTGCAATTCCATCACTAGAATTACGCCTGCCTCGTGGTGGGCACTCAGTGTTTCCTAAACGAGCAGATATATGAATTAATGAATGAGTGTTTTCCCACGTGGAATGCCATTCCTCCTCAACTCATGTTTCATCATGTTCTACTTTTTCCTGTCTTCCTGAGGCAGGACAGAGGATCCACAAACAGGAAGGGTTGAAAGAAACCATCTATATAAAGAACAAAAGCAGGGTATTTTAATAAGACAGGAGAGTACAGTGACCAGGCAAGGACTGTGGAAATCAGAACAAAACTTCAGCCCCTTCTGTGGGCACATTCAAAGGACAACTGGTGTAAACTAATTCCAAGTATGATCAAAGGGGAAAGGATGGGGGGGAGAGGAGGCAGACAAGTGGTGCCAGGAGACTAGAGGCCACAGACCACAAGATAACTATTCAAATTAAGGATTGAAACTGGGCAAAAGACATTTGATCCCCAAAACCCAATTCTGACTAATAACAAAAGAACACATGGGTAACCACAAGAAAGGATAAAAGCTCACCTCTCCCAAGAACTTCAATGGGAATTCCTTTTGGGGGCCCCTTCCCTGTGCAGGAGCTATTCTGTCTTTCCATTTTTTATCATTTCTTGGTTTACCAGTAAACCTTCATATTCCTACAAAATGAATATATTAATTCCTGCTTAGCCCACCGCCTGCCCAGGTTTTGGAGATCAAATAGTATGTGAGCCATGTGTATAAACATGCCTACAAAACAATAGCTCATTATATGTACAGATAGTATTTCATCCTAGCGGGTCAGACAGACTCAGTTCCAAGTGAGCTCAGCTACTTCCAGCTTTGGGCAAGTTATTTATTCTCATCTGTAAAATTGCAATACATGTGCTTCCTCGTAGATTTTTCATGGCCATGATATTTAAGCATGCATGCATAGTGCTTAGAAGAAGACAGATTCTCAGTAAGCATTCAGCAAAGAATAGCTACCATGAAGACTTACATAAAGCACTGAACATGGGTTTAGATTTAGTCTATTCACGTTTTAAAAAGTTAGTTGTCAATAAATATGATCTTTTGGATTCTGTCAACAGGTTTTGGTGAGCTGTTGTTTTTTTTTTTTTAAAGCTACATCACTGCTAGTATTCTCCCATAGCACACAATGGTCCCTTCCAGTTTAACTAAGAGAATGTAGTTAATGAAACCATCCTAGTGGGTAATTCTGGGCAGTTGAAGACCAAAACCTTACTGCTGCCCAGGGCTGTAAAAACTGATCCATTATTAAAACCTCTTCCAAATTTACCTGGAGACATCACATAAATTCTCCTGCAAGTGCTCTTGCCTTTCTTTTCCTTTACTCCTTTTTTAATTCTGGGAATATTTTTTTAAAAAGTTGTTTATTCCACAGTTAATAATAACATTTAAATGGCAAATTTTCTTAGAAAAGATAACAGCTGGGTTAATTTTATGTTGTGCTGTAAATGACTGTCAACAGATATCCTTTCCTGTGAGTGGGATCCCTTATTCAGGAAAGCATTTGGGGATGGAGGGGAGAAGGGCAGGCACCACTGATATTAGTCCAGTCCCAGAACCTTCAGTCACCTGAGAATCAGGTCAGGGGAAAAGTGTGTCCATGTGTGTGTTTGTGTGTAAAGGAAATTTTGAATTACTGGTCATTTGCAGATAGTTTTTCTCTTTCAACAATGTCTGAATTGCTACAAGAAAAATAAAGGCCAGGCTAGAGAAACAGCATAATCTACCAGGGAATCCATCCTCTAAATTGCAGGGCATGCTATAGCCTTCCATTTCTTGTAAAAAGACTTTTTCTTTTGAAGTTTCCCAATTGGAATTCTGTGATTTAAAAATAACACAAGTGAGAATCATAAGAATAACTCATGCAAAATACTTAGATTGTTCCCCCTCGAAATTGTGTCATGAATGTTTTTTAAAAAAGATAAAAACATCATATATGTCTCCCTGAAAGAAAAGGAGAGGATTTGTCATGAATAGTTGACCTTTATGGAAGTTAAATCCTGTTATTTAATTTTATTAATTAACTTATTTATTTTTGGTACTGGGGATTATTTTTGGTACCAGGGGCTTTTCACCTCTGAGCTATACTCCAGTCCCTTTTATTTTTTCTTTTGAAACAGGGTCTTGCTAAGTTGCTGAGATCTCACTAAGTTGCTGAGGTTGGCCTCAAACCTGAGATTTTCCTGTTTCAACCTCCAAGTACTAGGATTACAGGCATGCGCCATCATGCCCAGCTCAGAAATTCTGATTTAGTAAATCAAGGGTAGGGCCCAGGCATCTTTATTCTTAATTAGAATCCCAGATATTTGAGATGTAGGTGACCTGCCCACATACCACCTCTCAGAAACTCTGCCCTTGCCCAACTCAGCTATGCCATACTCTCAAAACCCATTCCAGCCAGTCCTGTGTATTCTAGGATGAGAACTCACCCAGGTTTGCCATGGACTTTCTTGGTTCTGACACTGAAAGTCCCGAGTCCTGGAAAGTCACTCAGTCCTGGGCAAACTCGGGCAGTTGGTATTTAGCATCTCACCATTCACCCCAACTCCTTATTCACCCCAACCTCAACTTCTAACCTACCATCCAAGGCCCAAGATAAATGTCATTCTCCATCCTCTACATTTTTTTTTTTTTTTTGGTGGTACCGGGGATTGAACCCAGGGACATTCTACCTCCGGACTACACCCTCAGCCTATTTTTTATTCTTTATTTTGAAACAGGGTCTCACTAAGTTGCGGAGGCCTCACTAAGTAGCTGAGGCTGGCCGCCAACCCGGATCCTCCAGTCTCAGCCTCCCAAGTACTGGGATTACAAGGGTACACCGCCACGCCTGGCTCATCCTCTACATTTTTAGATTTACCTCCCTTACCCGAGAGCTTTTGGATTTCTCACGGCATCTTTTTCTTATGCAGCATTTGGTAGGAGTAACATTTGTCCCTTCTTTATCCTTTTTAAATCCCTGGCGGCAGGGCTGCTGTCTTATTCATCTCATGCACGAATGTCAGGCTCCTTGATTCCACTGTCATTGAAGTTCAGGTGCAGCCCCCTCTGCACAGCAAGCCTCTGGGGGACGGAAGAAAGCTTCTCTCTTTAGTGAGCTTTCCCACTATGCTCCCTTTTGGTGTGCTTGCACTAAAAGTGATCTCATGTTCCTCCCTCCTGAACGATTAAAGAGGCTTCCATGAAACGAAGCACACGGTACCAAGGCAGGTGACTTCTAACGGCTTATAGTTCTTCATCAGAAGAGCCCACTGGCAGGATCCCTGGGGACTTTCACAGACACCTACCCTGCCTCTGTCTATCAGATTTACCAGTGATGATAAACAATAGAGAATTAGTTTGTAGATGGTCCATTAACATTTGCCAAGAAGTTTATTTTAATGATAAAGATCAAAGTAGCAGGGAACTCAGTATGTTTAATTATGACTTCAAACTGCAAGGAAATCAATCAAAGCTCTCCCTCATCCTTGAAAAGGATTCAGTTTTCTTTGACCAATTTCAGAGGTATTTCATGTAAATGAAAGGCTTTGCACTTGGGAGACAGGTGACTTTAATCATGGGTTGGCCATCAACTCCATGTCACCTCCCACGTGCTGGGATTACAGGTGTGTGAGCCACCATGTCCGACTTCAGTTGTCATCATTTTTTACTGTGATTGTTTTCCTAAATTATACAATTTACACTCTCTATGGCAAAGGAAGAATCGTTGAAAGAAGTTTCTGGGACAATAGTAGTGTTTGTACAGGTCGAATGCTTGTCTGTGGTAGGGTATAGGTGAGTGGGAACATCGCTCTGCGGTGAGTTTTCTCCATACACTCCTTCCAGTCTGTGTGAACTGACAGCAATCTTGTGCTTTACTCGATGTTGGATATTGCGCTGTCCAGCGTAGTAGTCACAATAATCCATCGGAGGAGAAACTGTTATTGTCTACATTTTACAGATGAGAAACTAGAGAGCCGGCTGTTATGCAATTCCTCTGGGGTCACACACATAGGCCAGGATTCAAGCCAGGCAGTCTGACTTTCCACCCCAGGTTCTTAACTACTGATTTAGGTTCCTTACCCCCTCACCACCTTCTGAAATAGATTTCTACTGAAATCCATTTTCTTTATTAAAAGAATGTTCATGGCTGCAATCCCAGTACTTGGGAGGCTGAGACAGGATTGCAAGTTGGAGGCCAGCCTCAGAAACTTAGTGAGACCCACAGAAACTTAGTGAGATACCGTTTCAAAATAAAAATGAGAATGGCTGGGAGTGTAACTCAGCAGTAAAATGCCCCTGGGTTCAATCCCCAGTACCAAATAAATAAATAAATTTTTAAAAAGAAAGAAAAAAATGGCCTTTAATATATTAACAAAGTGTGAAATTTGCCTTAATTCCTCATTCCTTAATATGTTTTCCCAGCAGTTGTATACGGATATTTTCATATTTTAGCATCAGCTTATGTTATAATTTTATAGATGTTTCAGCCTCCTGCCTCTTTGCCCTTTCATTAGCAGCGTCACCAGCCTCTAGCAGGGCAGCTTACTGTCCCTTTCTTTCTTTGCTATCCCCTCACCTCTAGCCTTCCTGTCAAATAATAGGTTTTTAAAATTAAAGTTGAAGGAAGTCTTTGGGAGAGACTTTTCTTTTGTGTGTGTGTGGCACTGGGCATTGAACCCAGAGGCATTCTACCTCCCAGTACTTGTACTGGGATTACAAGCGTGAGCCACCACACCCTGCTTGGGAGAGACTTTTCTAATTCAGATCATCAGCCCTCAATTTACAAGTTCTGCAAGTTTTGATTTTCATAATTAAGTTTTGTTAAAGAGGTCACACGCTGAGATGAAGTGAGAAGTCCTGTGTTGATAAGACTCCTAGGAGGAAGCCTATTTAGAAAGTTTATTTTTGAGAAAAAAAAAGTTGGCCCTGGTCTAATTGGAGATTAAGGCACTGAGAGAGATCTGATACCAGGCTTGAGAGAGACATAGGTCATGGCTTCTAATCTTTCTCACAAGATGGAAAAATAATGAATAAGGAATTTTTTTTTACTAAGAAAAGAAAGAAAGGACTTTGAAGGACAAAGAGCAAAGGACAATTACCTTCAATAATATTAAGAAATGTTAAAGCAGCAGCAGAAAGAGGGTCTGGGAATGCATTAAACACAAGCAATCCTAAAATCAAATCCCTCATTTTGATTGGCATTTCAATGGAGAGATAATGGAAACTCGACTGTCTTTTGTTTGTTTTTTATTTAGCACTTTTTGTTGTGGTTTCACTCATTGTATATGGTCTGTAAGACATTCTAAGACAAGTAATACATATAGTGTTGGTGTCCTCAACATAGAAAATGTCAAATGTATAGCAGATATATCACTGAATATTTCCTTAAGCAAATTTCATTTACTTACACATATTTGATTTGTAAACAATTTTATTGAGGTATAATTGACATGTAATAAATCATGCAATTACCACATTCAGTGCTCTTCATTCCTGTGCTTATATCTGTGTTTTGTCTGATGTCATTTTCCTTCTTTTGGAGACTTTCCTGAACATTTTTTTATACTTTATATTTGTTGGTGATAAATGTTTTCAGCTTTATGATATCTGAAGATGTCTGAAAAAGTCTTTATGTCATCTTTGGTTTTGAAAGACATTTTTGCTATGTATGAAACTCTAGATTGTGAGGGGTTTTTGCTTTCAGTATTTTAAAGATGATACTCCACTATCTTTTTACTTTCATTGTTTCTAACAAGAAATTCTCTATAGTTCTTATCTTTGTTCCCTGTACATAAGGTGTCTTTTATCACTAGTTGCATTGAAGACTTTTTTATGCTTTTATTGGCCCATTGTAATTATATATCATAGTGAGATTCAAAGTGATACATTCTTACATACACACATCACTTGGACTTTTTCTTTATCATATGTTCTAAATAATTTAACTATGATGTACTTTGGTGTAGTGATGTTTCTGTTTACTGTGCTAGGGGTGCCTTAGACTTCTTGCATCCATGAATTTATAGTATTAGAATTTTCCTCAAATCATAAATTTTTATTAAATTATAAATTTTATAGTTTTTGTCAAAATTTGACCATTAATCTTCACTTTTCCTCTCTTTCTCTGAACACCCCAATTTTTTATGTTAGGCCTCTTGAATTGGTCCCACAGATCACCAATGCTCTGTTTAGTTTTAAAATTCTTCATCTGTGTTTCACTTTGGATAGTGTCTCTTGCTATGTCTTCAAGTTCGTGAATCTCTTTTGTAATTCTAATCTGCCATTAATCCTATCATATACATATTTTTTTTCATCTAAGACATCTCAATTTTCATCCCTAGTAGTTCGTTTTGGATTTTTGTTTGCATTTCTTCAAATGTCTCTACTCAGCTTCTTGAAAATCTGTTCAAAGCTGTCTTAATATCCTGATCTGTTCATTCTAACATCTATATTACTATTGGTTCAGTTTCAATTGGTTTTTGCTTTGGTTTGTATTTTCCTGTCTATTTACATGCTTGGTTATCGTTGATTAGATACCAGGTTTTGTGAATTTTACCTGGTTTGATGTTGGATTTTTTTCTATAAATATTATTAAGCTTTATTCTGGGAATCAGTTTACCTACTTAGAAATAGGTTGATCCTTTCAGGTGTTGCCTTTAAGAATTACCCCGCTCCAAAATCTCAGCTAAAGATTCATGCCATTCTATTAACTCTTACAGACTCATGTGCCCAACACAGAGCCAATCCTAAGGCTACTGTGGGACACTGGTTGACTTAGGCCCGGGTCCATGATCCAGCCCTACGACAGGGGTGGAACCTTACCTGAAACAATGGCATGAAGTCAAGAGGCTAGCTTCCCAAAAAGAAATCAGAAAGGAGTCCCATGGCACGTGCTCTGACCAGGAGATCTTGCTTGGGCAAGAGTGTTAGGATAGTCACCCTAGTGTTTGGGTGGGGGATACTAATGAGCTGCTCCCTGCATGCTGGTTCCACAAGCAAACTGAGTCTTTCCTGAATACACATGGATGGTCCTGTAATGCAGGTGCTTCACATCCTTCCAAAAATCAGATGGGCAAAGTTAACTGTGTGCAAGCGGATAGAAGCTAAGTGAAGGTAGTGTTTTTTGTTGTTTTGTTTTAAAATCTCTTTACTTCTTTGTGCTTCTAGTTAGCTTTCAGTTTTCCCCTTGACATCTCAAGATGGAAACGAATGAGATGTAATTATATTTTATAGATCTCAGTGGTCAGTTTGAGAAATTTTATCTGTGCCCCTGCAACCACTGGCTGATATTAAAGATAATTGTGGTAAAGTGGTAAAGAATCAATTGATAGAATTCTCCATGGAAATTCTTGATGTGGTATCTAAAGAAACTTGCAGCCTACTCTTATTTATAAAATTAGATTATGTGGATAATGAAATCTGAATTTAAAGTTGTAAGTGTTGCATATATTTGTACATAACATATATGCTTACATGAATACTTTCGAAGCATTGGCAGCGAACAAGATAAGCCCTTATCTAAAGTGACTTTAAAAGCCACATTAAACACAGTCTTCTGTGTGCTACTTTGTTTAATACTCTGTCTGAACTCAATATAACATAGGAGAAAGACCCTTTGATGGGAATTAAGAGACCTGAGACATACCCATCTTTATAGTTCAATCTTTATAAGACTTTAAGAAAGGAATTTTCCAGCCAGGCACAATGGTGCATGCCTGTAATCCCAATACTTGGGAGTCTAGGACAGGAGGATCACAGGTTTGAGGTCAGCCTCAACATCTTAGTGAGACTCCCAGCAACTTGGACCCTGTTTAAAAATAAAAATAAAATATCTGGAGGTGTAGCTCAGAGGTATAATGCCCCTGGGTTCAATCCCTAGTACAAAACACAGACACAGACACACACACATGCGCGCGCGTGCGTGCACAAAAAAGAAAAAGCGAGAAAAGAAGAAAGAAACTTTTCCCTTTCTGGGCCTCACTTTCCTCATCTTTGAAAGGAGAAGATGAGGAATTCTGTGATTCTCTAACTCTCCCCCATTGACAATTTGATAAATTCTAACATTGTACAAATATGAAATAGATCTAACATGAAATAAGTCATAGTAAATAATCCTAACAATGCAGAATAAAGTATACATCAAAAACCACTTAACCCATAAGTAGTACCAGTTGATATGTTCGTGAATTTTCTTCTAGACATTTCTCTCTCTGATGTGACCAAAGACATATGCACATGATTTTATATAAATGAGATTGACCATACTTGCAGGTCTGTAACCTGCTGGCCAAAAACTTAATTTGCTATTATTAAAACCATAAATTGACAGCCTATCAGCTAGGACCTAGGTGCTACCCAGCAATCTCTCTGTTTCTTTAGCTCCTTCTTGCTCATGCGCTCTCTCTCTCTCTCTCTCTCTCTCTGTGTGTGTGTGTGTGTGTGTGTGTGTGTGTGTGTGTCCCCTTCCCTTCCCTTCCCTCCTGTTCTTCAGAGGGGCTATTACAAACTCTGCTGTATCTTCTTAAACTCTGGCTACATCTCTCTCCCCCTTCCCTGTCAGCAGAAACATTCATTTCCTACTTCCATAGAAAAAAAACAATCCATTTTCTCCAATTTCCTGCAGCCAAGTCTAGTAAGTAATTCACCTGTGTTCACACACGTCCTTTCCTTCTTCCTTCATGACATGCTGGGAGATGCTCCTAATCCTGCTCCTGACTGTCCTTTCTACCTGTATTCTGGGAGCCTGCCTCTCCCCACCATGACATAGCCCCATCCAACTCTGGTGTACTAAGCTCCCCAGAGCCTGCATCACTCCAGGGCCTGGACTCAGCTCGGTGCTGTGATCAGACCAATCACCTCTTTCCTGCCTTAGGGTTCTTGTTCTTGTCCCTGTTCCTGTGATGTTCTTTCCTGAGCTCCTCCCGTGCCTGGTTGCTCTGCGCTTCCAGATCTCTACGCAGACATCCTTCCTTTGCCAATACTTCTATGGTCTAGTTTCACAAGTTGGTGGAGCATCAGCAACTCCTATGTTTCTTTCATAGCACTGATCACAGTAGGAATGATTTGGTCCCTGGTTTGTCCCTTTGTTTATTATCTGGTTCCCTCACAAACTTTGGTGCTTCATAGGGGTAGAAACTCTTTTTTAATCACTAACTTATGCTCAGGACTACACAGAGAGCCAGCTATTGCCATTTGTTGAATGAATAAATGAATGTGTGAATGGGGAAATACCTTCCTAACAATGGGAGGTCATTTCAGTTTAAAAGTTGATCCAGTGTTTTATCTGGACCACCCTGGTGAACATTTATTGATTTAACTTCATACTATCCACTCAAGGATTTCATAATTCAAATCCAGGTCTTCTGGAACAGTGTGCAGTGTTCTCTGTCGATTGAATCATGAAAAATAAGACATGAATGAAACTTCAATAGGCTTTATGAACTTATTCCTTTCCTTTATTGCAGTGGTAAGAAATGGATATAGAAAGATTTCCTGGTAAAAGGGCCCTTATTTCATATACATGATATAACATTAAAAAGTGATGTTGCCTAATATAAGCTCCTTTGGGATTCATTCACATATGAATTTGGGGCTTGGAAAAATTATTTAATTGTGTAAGGCCATGTTATTTCTATTATTATGCCTCAAGAGAATTGTTTCCATTTTGTTGAGATCAATCAAGAAAAAAAATGTATTCTAAAAACACTTATTTACCCACAGAATATCCAAACACCCTAGCACATAATTCAATCACTGAATAAGGAAGGGATACATTTCCTTGATATATATATATATAGATGATAGATAGATAGATATAGATATAGATATAGATATTTGTAGTACTGGGGATTGAACTCAGAGGCACTCTCTCTTTGAGCTATACCCCCAGAACTTCTTAAAATTTTTTTTGTTTTTGAAACAGGGTCTCACTAAGTTGCTGAGGCTGGCCTTGAACCTGCAATCCTCCTGTCTCAGCCTCAAACATACTGGGATTACAAGTGTGTGCCACCATGCCTGGATATAATTAATACTTTATATAGTCATCTAGGCCACACACAATAGCTCAGTGCTCATACCTGGCAGTTACTGACAGGGTGTCATCTAGTATTCAGTTGAATAATTACAAAAAGATTGAATTACTACATCATCTGTATCTGTTATAGCAAAAATTTAACTTTTACCAAAATAATTTCATTATAGAAAGCAAATTGGCATAATCCTTTAGTTAAATGATATTTTGTTTGAAAATACAGAAAAGTAAAAATCATAAAATAAACATTACCCATAATTACAGCACTCAAAGATAATGCTTGTTTTTTAGAACATACTTTATATATATGTATATATATATATATATATAAAATTAGGATTATATTGAATTACAATTATGTTGTAAATGTTGTTTTATAATGTATTTTCATGTTATATTGTGAAAAACTCATATATCATTAGGAATTCTTCTAAAAGATTACTTTTTACTAATTGGAGAGTACCATGATAGTGCTATATCATAGTTCATTTAACCAGTCTCTAGTTATGGAGAAATTAGGTGAATTTTTGCTTTTGTCATCTTATAAAGCTATAGTGGACATCTTTAGGTATGCATATTCATGTACATTTATAATTATTTTCTGAATGTAAATTCTTAAAATGGAGTTAATGGGTCAGTGGGAGGTCAGCACCACTAGATTTAGTTCTTTGAAAATGATGTCAAAGCTGGGCATGGTGGTGCACGCTTGTAATCCCAGTACTTGGGAGGCTGAGACTGGAGGATCAGGGCTCACGACCAGCCTCAGCTACTTAGTGAGGCCCTCTGCAAGTTAGTGAGACCCTGTTTCAAAATAAAGAATAAGATAAAAGAGAAGGATTCAAGATGGAGACAGAATAGGAGCCCCTGAACGAGCCTGTCTCAAAACTGTCTCAGAATTGCCTCGGGGGCTCAAAACTAAACAACATCACACAGACACAGAAGAACCAAAACCCAAAATCCAGTCACCCGAGTATGAATACACAGAGTCTACCAGCTACAGATTCCCACAGAAAGCTGCAATCCCGTGTTGGCAGGATCGGTAAGGAGCCATCTTACCCGGTCCCTACAGCCGGGGCTAACAGCCCCCTGCACCACAGACAGATGGGAAGGAGAAACAGGAGCAGAATTCTGTGAGTGGTGGGGCCATCACAGCAGCAGATTGTGGGTTCCTGCCACAGCCGCGCACCTCCCCCCACCGCACTACAAGCCCCAGCGATCCCCAGCCCCATGCCAGCCAAGATCTGGGCGATCCCTGCGCCCTGCGCCCCGCGTCCCACCTAGGCAAGCTGCACCTTCCTGCACAACCCAGACAGCCAGCTGCGCCCTCCGATGTGCACCTAGGAATACACTTAACCAAAGAGGTAAAAGACCTCTACAATGACAACTACAGAACACTGAAGAAAGAAATCGAAGATCTTAGAAGATGGAAAGATCTCCCCTGCTCTTGGATAGGCAGAATAAATATTATCAAAATGGCCGTTCTGCCAAAAATGATCTATAGAATCAATGCAATCCCTATCAAAATACCAACATCATTTTTCACAGAGTTAGAAAAATCAGTCATTAATTTTATATGGAGAAACAAAAGACCCAGAATAGCCAAAGCAATTCTCAGCAATAAGAATCTTGCAGGAGGCATAACAATTCCTGATTTCAAATTGTACTACAGAGCTATAGTAATAAAAAACAGCATGGTATTGGCACAAAAACAGACACATAGACCAGTGGAACAGAATAGAAGATACAGAAACAAGTTCACAAACTTATAGTCAATTGATTTTTGACAAAGGTGCTAAACACATACGTTGGAGAAAGGACAGTCTTTTCAACAAATGGTGCTGGGAAAACGGGTTATCTACCTGTAGAAAAATGGGACTAAAT
>PVJS01042689.1:0-17400 GCA_004027185.1 Glis glis
GCTCGGAGGTAAAACGCCCCTGGGTTCAATCCCCAGTACCACACACACACAAAAAAAAAGAACAAAAAATTGGGCTGGGAGTGTAGCTCAGAGGTAGAACGCCCCTGGGTTCCATCCCCCGTACCGAAAAAAAAAAATAGGGCAGGGGGTGTAGCTCAGAGGTAAAACGCCCCTGGGTTCAATCCCCAGTACAGGAAAAAAATAAATAAATAAATAAATAAATAAATATTTAAAAAAGGAAAGAAATAATAAAAAACAGGGCTGGGGGTGTAGCTCGGAGGTAGAATGCCCCTGGGTTCCATCCCCAGTACCGCAAAAAAATAAAAATAAAAAAATAATAATAAAAGAAAGAAAAACAATGGGAAGCCCAGGAAAGTAAGGATTATCAAGGTCCCACTATCCAGAAATATCCCACTGTGAAGACTTCATTAAATACTCTTCCAAGCACATATGTATGTCAAGATATAAGTACCTATCCAGTCTTTTAACATATTTCTCCAATGTCTAAGAACACATTAAATGCCACTGATAACTAAAACAAAAGGATTCAAAAGTACTAATAGAACATGCTAGAAATTGACATTTGTTATATTTCTTCAGGCAAATGTTAGAACTATTAATGTATTGGCAAAATGGTCAAGTAAGGTCTGGGGATGTAGCTCAGTGGTAGAGTGCTTGCCTAGCGTGGGCCACGCCATGGACTCCATCCCCAGCAACTCCCCTAAAAGAGATCAAATGAGTTAGCATATATAAAAGCACTTTGTAAACTAAGATGCCCTGAAAGGCAAGACTTTACTGTCCTCATTCAATGGCAGGAAATGCTGACTGGTTAGCCCTGCCTGTAACGTAGCCATGTTTCAAGGCATTCAGCAAATCTTGGTTGAATGACTATCATCCATGCAGAGCTGTGCTAATTGCTTTAGAGGAGGTAAATAATCAACCAGGGCCTTTGGCTGCCTTCCATGAATTTACTGTCTGGTTGGGGAGGCAAAAAGAGGTAAATATTTAAACTGAAATTGCAATTCATTCAATTAACTCAACAAATATGTCTTGAGCAATTATGATATGCCAGATTCTGAGGCTACAGTAATGACTAAGGTTGATAAGGTCCTTACCTTCATGGACCTTGTATTTCAGTGGGTAAGGCAAGCATACAAAGTCAGACAGTGATAAATGTTGTGAGGAAAAAGAAAGCAGGCTAAAGGGATAGTGACAGCACGCTATGTTTAGATGGGCTAATCAGCGAAGGCTGCTCTGAGGAAGTGATACTTGAACAGGGACTTAAGCCAGGGAATGGACCATGACCCTCTAAGGAATGATCTATTAGATGGAGTAGCAAGTCCAAAGGCCCTGAGGCAGAAATATGCTTTGTGTGCAAGATGATAAAGCAATGTGATTGAGTGTTGAGTGTGTGTCAGGATACAGAATCAAAATATAAGCCAGGCATGGTGGCTCACGCTTGTAATCCCAGTACTTGGGAGGCTGAGACAGGAGGATCCGGGTTCATGGCCAACCTCAGCTACTTAGTGAGGCCTCCGCAACTTAGTGAGACCCTGTTTCAAAATAAAGAATAAAAAATAGGGCCAGGCTTGGTGGCGCACGCTTGTAATCCCAGTACTTTGGAAGGCAGAGACCGGAGGATCCCGGTTCGCAGCCAGCCTCAGCTCTCTCTCTCTCTCTTTGTCTGTCTCTCTCTCTCTACTTAGTGAGGCCCTCCGCAACTTCGTGAGACCCGGTTTCAAAATAAAGTATAAAAAATAGGGCCGGGGGCGTAGCGCGGAGGTAGAACACCCCTGGGTTCAATCCCAGGTACTGCAAAAAAAAAAAAAAATAGGGCTGGGGGTATAGCTCAGAGGTAGAATGCCCCTGGGTTCAACCCCCAGTTCCGCAAAAAAAAAAAAAAAAAAGAATCAAAATATATCTTCTGGATGATATCATCCAGGCAAAAGGAAAACACATACGTTATTTTATATACACAAAAATATGTACATTTCCCCCCGAAAATCTGCGATGCTTTGCCTCAAAGTTATCTCCATCCAAAGCGATAGACTACGCTGGGAATGGTGGCATACAGCTGTAATTCCAGTACTTGGGAGGCTGAGACAGGAGGATCACAGGCTCGAGGCCAGCCTCAGCAATTTAGCAAGATCCTCAGCAACTTAGCAAGACCCCGTTTTGAAATTTTTTTTTTTTTTTTTTGCGGTACCGGGGATTGAACCCAGGGGCATTTTACCTCCGAGCTACACCCCCGGCCCTATTTTTTATACTTTATTTTGAAACCGGGTCTCACGAAGTTGCAGAGGGCCTCACTAAGTAGCTGAGGCTGGACGCGAACCTGGATCCTCCGGTCTCCGCCTCCCAGGTACTGGGATTACAAGCGTGCGCCACCACGCCCGGCCGTTTTGAAATTTTTTAAAAAGTAAATATAAAGGGCTTGGGGTATAGCTCAGAGGTAGAATGCCCCTAGGTTCAATCCCCAGTACAAACACACATACACACACACAAAATAAAGATAGACTACACTAATTTCAATCATCAATTTTAATTACTTAATTTTTTAATACTGTTGTTTTGAACAAAGAAACTTTTATTACATTCTTCAAAACCATCCGCATTAAATTGATGAGCCAAGACACAGCAATCACAAACCCTCTTTCCTCCATAATCTAGTGTCATATTCATTCTCAATATTCTTGTTTCTGTTGGAGAAAATGTTGAGTTGATTGTTTTAACTTGCAAGATTTACTGAAACATCAAAGTTCTACACAGTAAAAATTGAGTACTGGAATGAGAAGAAAATTATCCTCCAATCACAAAAATGTAAACATGTTTTATCAATTTTTTTTTGCGGTACTGGGATTGAACCCAGAGGCATTCTACCTTCGAGCTACACCCCAGTCCTATTTTTTTATTCTTTATTTTGAAACCGGGTCTCACTAAGTTGCGGAGAGCCTCACTAAGTAGCTGAGGCTGGCCGCAAACCCGGATCCTCCGGTCTCAGCCTCCCAAGTACTGGGATTACAAGCGTGCGCCACCACGCCCGGCTTGATTTATTAACTTGAGTAAAAAAGAAGGGGAACTACACATACAAACTACCACATGGAAGTCAGGTGTGGTGGCACATGCCTGTAATCCCAATACATGGGAGGCCGAGACAGGAGGATCACAAGTTCAAGGCCTGCTTTAGCAACTTAGTGAGATGCTCAGCAATTTAGGGATACCCTGTTTCCAAATAAAAAATAAAATAGGGCTGGGTTGTAGCTCAGAGGTCAAATACCTCTGGGTTCAACTTCCAGTACCAAAAAATAAAATAAAATAAAAACTACTACATGGTACTAATATCATTAATAATCTAGTAGTATGTGATTAAATTACTCCCCTCTGAAGTTAAGAAGAACCATGATCAAAAAAATCTATGGTAATTATATCTGCAGCATTTAAGTTATGAAGCATTTGCTCCAGATATTAATAATCTTGGACATAGATCTCATTTATAAACTTTCCTCTTTTTTGGCTCAAAATATAAAGCATCATACCATATGTTCTTCCTTCATAAATATAAAAAGGATTCAAAGCCGGACATGGTGGCACACGCCTGTAATTCCAGTACTTGGGAAACTGAGACAAAGGATCACAGGTTCAAAGCCAGGCTCAGCAACTTAGTGAGGCTGTCAGCAACTTAGTGAGACCCTGTTTCCAAATAAAAAATAAAATGGGGCTAGGGATGCAGCTCAGAGGTAGAATACTCCTGGGTTCAATCCCCAGCACCACAATAAATAAATAAATAGGATTCCAAGTACAGAAATCTTTCTCAATAAGCCTTCAAAATAACAAGCAATACGGAAGCTTGCTTTTTTGTTCAGGACCATCAAAACATCTTCTATTTCTACTGTTCTAGAAACAAAATTGCTCAGGTTGCATAGTCTATGAGGTCTTTGGTGTGTACACCAACTTGACTAAAACACCGGGTGCCCACATTAAACATTATTGCTGGACCTGTCAGGTTGTTTCTGAACGAGATTAGCATTTGAATCAGTGACTGAGTAAAGCAGGTCCTCCCCTCCCACCCCCAGTGCGCGCGGCCTCATCCAGTCCCATCAGCCAATTCTGTCAGGGCCTGAATAGAACAAAAGAGCCCAGGAAGGGGCAAGTTGGTCCCTGCCTGACCACTTGAGCTTTAGTCTCCGCCTGCCCTTGATTGAGATTTACAGGTTCACAGGACTATACCACCAGCGATCCTGGGTCTCCAGCTCAGAGGGCCAATTGTGGGACTTCTCAGTTTCCACAAAAAGGCGAGCCAATTCTTCATAATAAGTCACAGATAGTCACATAATAGTCACAGCACAGTGGCACAGACCTGAATCCCAGAACTTGGGTGGCTTGAGGCAGGAGGATCGCAGGTTCAGGGCCAGCCTTGGCAACTTAGTGAGGCCCCCCCACAACTTAGTGAGACCCTGTTTCCAAATAAAAAATAAAATAGGGCTGGGGGTGTAGTTCAGAGGAAGAATGCCCCTAGGTTCACTCCCCAGTACCAAAAAAAAAAACAAAACAAAACAAAAGAAAACTTGATTGCTACAAGTTATGGAGTTACCCTGGAGTTTTAGGGTGGTTTCATAGTAAGCTTTTAAAAGTATGGCCAAAACAATCAGGGCAAACTGAGCATGTGGTGGCCCACACCTGTAATCCCAGTACTTGGGAGGCTGAGACAGGAAGATTGCAGGTTGGAGGCCAGCCTCAGCAAATTTGTGAGACAGTCAGCAACTTAGTGAGAGAGACCATGTTTCAAAATAAGAAAATCTTGGGTGTGGTGGCACCTGATTGTAATCCCAGTACTTGGGAGGCTGAGAGAGGAGGATTGCAGGTTCAGGGCCAGCCTCAGAAAATTAGCAAGGCCTCCACAATTTAGTGAGAACCTGTTTCAAAATAAAAAATAAAATAGGGATGTGGTTGTAGCTCAGAGGTAGTTTGGCCCTGGGTTCATTCCCTAGTACTTAAAATAAAATAAAATAAAAAGTAGGAGGCCGGGCGTGGTGGCGCACGCTTGTAATCCCAGTACTTTGGGAGGCAGAGACCGGAGGATCCGGGTTCGCGCCCAGCCTCAGCTCTCTCTCTCTCTCTCTCTCTCTCTCCCTGTCTCTCTCTCTCTCTACCTAGTGAGGCCCTCCGCAACTTCGTGAGACCCGGTTTCAAAATAAAGTATAAAAAAATAGGGCCGGGGATATAGCACAGAGGTAGAACGCCCCTGGGTTCAATCCCCCGTACCACAAAAAAAAAAAAATTAAAAATGGGGTTGGGGGTATAACTCAGAGGTAGAATGCCCCTGGATTCAACCCCCAGTACTACACACACACACACACACACACACACACGGGGCTATAGGACTGGGGGTACAGCTCAGGTAGAATGCCCCTAGGTTTAAAAAAAAATTCAGGGCAAGGGGAGCAGTTGCCATGTTTGTCTGTCTGTTGTGGAAAAACAACAACAACAACAACAGAAAATTTACTGGCCGAGGGCAAGTGGACAGAACCCATTGCATAGCGAGGAACCCCAGAATACAGCACAGACCACTTGGAAGTCACACACATTTGCCAGCAATAGCTTTTCCTTTTTTTTTTTTTTTTTTGCGGTACCAGGGATTGAACCAAGGGGCGTTCTACCTCCGCGCTACGCCCCCGGCCCTATTTTTGTTTTATACTTTATTTTGAAACCAGGTCTCACGAAGTTGCGGAGTGCCTCACTAAGTAGCTGAGGCTGGCCACGAACCCAGATCCTCCTGTCTCAGCCTCCCAAGTACTGGGATTACAAGCATGTGCCACCACGTCTGGTGCTTCCTGAGGTTTTCTATCTGTTCTTTTATGATTGGTCAGAATTGGGTTTGGGGGACCAATGGCCTTTGCACAATTTTGATCCTTAATTTATTTATAATTTATTTATTTTTTTTATTTATTTATTTTTTTTTTTTTGCGGTACCAGGGATTGAACCCAGGGGCGTTTTACCTCCGAGCTACTTTATTTTGAAACCAGGTCTCATGAAGTTGCGGACGGCCTCACTAAGTAGCTGAGGCTGGCTGCGAACCCTGATCCTCTGGTCTCAGCCTCACAAGTACTGGGATTACAAGCGTGCGCCACCACGCCCGGCCTTGATCCTTAATTTATTTATTTATTTTTATTTTTTTATTTTTGTGGTACTGGGGATTGAACCCAGGGGCGTTTTCTACCTCCGCGCTACACCCCCGGCCCTATTTTTTTTATACTTTATTTTTAAACCGGGTCTCACGAAGTTGCGGAGGGCCTCACTAGGGGGAGAGAGAGAGAGAGAGAGAGAGAGAGAGACAGGGAGAGAGGCAGAGAGAGAAAGAGAGAGAGAGAGAGAGAGAGCTGAGGCTGGCCATGAACCTGGATCCTCCGGTCTCTGCCTCCCAAAGTACTGGGATTACAAGCATGCGCCACTACGTCTGGTGCTTCCTGAGGTTTTCTATCTATTCTTTTATGATTGGTCAGAATTGAGTTTGGGGGCACCAGTGGCTTTTGCACAATTTTGATCCTTAATTTGAATGATTATCTGTGGGCTGGTGCCCACAGTCTCTCGCCTTCCTGCTCACCTTCCCCAGCTTCACAGAAAGGGGTATGCAGATGGCTACTTTAATTCTTCCTTTCCCTAGGTCCTCTGCCCGGCCTCACTCTGCCCTGCCTCACTAGCTCATACAACCAACATAAGATATAATGAAAGTCATTCTTCTTAAGATGATAGAGAATATTTGAAACACAGTGAGTGGGATGTTCTTGGGATCACATGTTATTAGTGAGAGACCCTGACCCCAGAAACAAATTATTGGCCTTATACAAAGTGGGTTTGAAAACACACAAGCATAATTAATGTTACATGATTAATTAACATCTGTAAATTGATGACTAAAAAGCAGTGAGTTATAAGCTGTTAGAGAGGCATGGTGGTGCACGCTTGTAATCCCAGTACTTGGGAGGCTGAGACCGGAGGATCCGGGTTCGCGGCCAGCCTCAGCTACTTAGTGAGGCCCTCTGCAATTTCGTGAGACTCGGTTTCAAAATAAAGAATAAAAAATAGGGCTGGGGGTGTAGCTTGGAGGTAAAACGCCCCTGGGTTCAATCCCCGGTACCGCAAAAAATAAAAAAATAAAATAAATAAATAAAATGTGTTCATCCTTTGATCCAGTATGTTAACCTGCTCCAGCCACCATAAGAGAATCCCACTGGGTGGCTTAACCAATAAAAATTTATGTTCTCACAGTTCTGGAGGCTGGAGGTCCAAGACTAAGGTGCCACCAGGGCTGCTTCCTGGTGAAGACTCTCTTCCTAACTTGTAGAGGGCCACTTTCTCATTGTGGCCTCGAATGACCTCTTTTCTGTGCACATGCAGAGGAGAGATGTGCTATCTCATCGTCTCTTTTTTTTTTTTTTATTGGTACTGAGGATTGAACTCAGAGGCATTCTACCTCCGAGCTACACCCCCACCCCTATTTTTTGTTCTTTATTTTGAAACAGGGTCTCACCAAGTGACGGAGAGCCTCACTAAGTAGCTAGGGTGGCTGCGAACCTACGATCCTCCAGTCTCAGCCTCCCAAGTACTGGGATTACAAGCGTGCGCCACCATGCCCGGCTCCCCCAGCCCTTTCTAAAAATTATTATTTATTTTGAAACAAGGTCTTGCTAGGTTGGTGAAAGTCTCACTAAATTTCTAGGCTGGCCTCGAACCTGCAATCCTCCTGTCTCAGCCTCCCAAGTACTGGGATTACAGGTATGAGCCACGACACCCGGTTTACTTTTTATTTTGAAACAAGGTCTCACTAAGTTCCTGAGGAACCTGGCTAAATTGCTGAGGCTGGCCTTGACCCTGCCATCCTCCTATCTTAGCCTCATGTACTGGAATTACAGTTTGTGCACCACTATGCCCAGCATAATAATAAAATTTATCGGGGTGTGGTAGCGCACACTTGTAATCCCAGTACATGGGAGGTTGAAACAAGAGGATCTCAGGTTTGCAGCCAGCCTCAACAACTTAGTGAGGCCCTCCACAATTTAGTGACACTCTCTTTCAAAATAAGAGAATAAACCAGGCATGGTGGCGCATGTTTGTAATCCCAGTACTTGGAAGGCAGAGACTGGAGGATCTGGGTTTGCGGCCAGCCTCAGCTACTTAGTGAGGCCCTCCGCAACTTAGTGAGACCCTGTTTCAAAATAAAGTATAAAGCCAGGCGTAGTGGCACACGCTTGTAATCCCAGTACTTTGGGAGATGGAGACCGGAGGATCCGGGTTCACAGCCAGCCTCAGCTCTCTCTCTCTGTCTTTCTCTCAACCTAGTTGAGAGAACTCCGCAACTTTGTGAGACCTGGTTTCAAAATAAAGTATAAAAAAAATACGGCCGGGGGTGTAGCGCGGAGGTAGAACGCCCCTGCGTTCAATCCCCGGTACTGCAAAAAAAAAAAAAGAGAATAAAATAGGGCTGAGGGTGTAGCTCAGAGGTAGAATGCCCTTGGGTTCCATCCCCAGTAACACAAATAAAATAAAATAAAATCTTAAGCACCAATATTTTCAGAAAGTATTTACCAAAAAAAAAGAACCCCAACATTGGCATTCATTACCAAATAGTAGGTTAGATTACCAATTATCACTGGGAAGGGTAGATTTGGGAGGTGGGGTAGAAGAATCTGTTTCTTTTACCCTCTGTACCCTGCGTCTTGCTCACCCTTGCCACTCTGTAAATAACACTGTTTTCTTTTCTTTTTTTTTTTTTAAGTACTGGAGGTTGAATTCGGGGCATTCTACCTCTACACTACACACCCAACCCTATTTTATTTTTTATTTTGAAACGGTCTCAGCTGGGCATTGTGGCGCACATCTGTAGTCCCAGTATTTGGGAGGCTAAGACAGGAGGATTACGGGTTCAAGGACAGCCTTACCAAGTAGTGAGACTCATCAACCTAGTGAGATCCTGTTTCAAAATAAAAATAGACAGGTGTGGTGGTGCATGCCTGTAATCCCAGTAGTTGGGAGGCTGAGACTGGAGGATCGCAGGTTTGCGGCCAGCCTCAGCTACTTAGTGAGGCCCTCTGCAACTTAGTGAGACCCTGTTTCAAAATAAAGAATAAAATATAGGGCTGGGAGTGTAGCCCGGAAGTAGAATGCCCCTGGGTTCAATCCCCAGTACTTCCCCAAAAAATAAATAAACAAAATAAAATAAAAATAAAATAGGGCTGGGGGTGTAGCTTGGAGATAGAATGCCGCTGGGTTCAATTTCCAGCACCACAAAAAAAAAAAAAAAAAAAAAGAAACAAAGTCTCACTAAGTTCCTAGCCTGCCTGTAATCCTACTGTTTTAACATCCCAAATATTGAGATCACAGGTGTGCACCACCACACTCGGCTGTTTTTCTTTTGTTTGTCTGTTTTGTGGTACTGAGGATTAGACACGGGGCTTCATGCATGTTAGGCAAGCATTATATTACTGCGCTACATCCTCAGCCCTTTTTATTTTTTATTTTGAGGCAGGGTCTTGCTAAAATTGCCCTGGCTGGTCTTAAACTTGCTATCCTCCTACCTGAGGTTCCTGAGTGGGTGGGATTACAGCCATGTGCCGTCATCCCTGGTTTAGGATGTTTCCAAGGTTCATCTACGTGGTAGCATGCATGAGTGTTCATTACATTTTTTGTTTTGTTTTGTTTTTGTGGTACTGGGGATGGAACCTAGGGGCATTCTACCTCTGAGCTACACCCCAAGACTTATTTTATTTTTTATTTGGAAACAGGGTCTCACTAAGTTGCGGAGAGCCTCACTAAGTTGCTGAGGCTGGCTTCGAACCTGTGATACTCCTGTCTCATCCTTCCAAGTACTGGGATGACAAGCGTGCGCCACCACACCGTAATGAAGCGTGTGTTCATTACGTTTTATGGTGAAATAATATCACATTGCACAAATATATAAAATTTAGTTTATCTACTCATTCCTTGATGGGCATTTGGACTGTTTCTGCCTTTTGGGTATTGTAAACAGTGCTGCTGCTATGAACATTTCTGTACAAGTTTTTATGTGAATACCTATTTTCAGTTCTTTTGGGTACATGCCTGAGAAAGGAATTTCTGGGTCATTTGGTAATTATATGCTTAACTTCTTGAGGATGAATATTTTTATTATGTTTAAATATAATTACACACCATGAATGACACTGAATAGAATAGGATCTTGAAAGTTCTCTCATTGTACAATCTCTTAGTGTACGGTCATTGACAAAGGGTATTATTTCTCTTAATTAAAGCAGTAATTTGGGTTTAACAAGGTATTTTGTCTTGGGCTATTAGATGCCTTGTATAAAATAGACACTCCAATGTTTTTGCTGATGAACTGAGCTGAAACAGTATATCTCAATAGATTATATGTATTACCTTAAAAACACTAATATCCTTAGATAAATCACTTCAGCCAAAAGTCCTAGTACTTGGGAGGGCCTCACTAAGTAGCTGAGGCTGGCCACAAACCCAGATCCTCCTGTCTCAGCCTCCCAAGTACTGGGATTACAAGCGTGCACCACCACGCCCAGCTTCATTTTTTATTTTTGAGACAAAGTCTCACCAAGCTGCTGAGGCCAGTCTTGGACTTGTGATCTTCCTGCTGTAACTTCCTGAGTTGCTGGGATTACACATGTGCACCACCACACTACTCCTTTTTTAAAGTCCACGCAGATTTCCATCTTGACAGCTACACCTCCACGGATGAACATTTAGGTGGTTTGCAATCTTTTGCTATTATAAACACTGCTATAGAGAAGATTCTTACAAAAGCCCAAGCTGTTTTCCCTTTTTTTTTTATGGTGCTGGGGATTAAACCCAGGGGCATTCTACCTCTGAGCTACACTCTCAGCCCTATTTTATTTTATTTTATTTTATTTTATTTTATTTTATTTTATTTTGGTGGTACTGGGGATGGAACTCAGGGTCATTCTACCTCTGAGTTACACCCCAGTCCTATTTTTTTATTCTTTTTTTGAAACAGGGTCTCACTAAGTTGAGGAGCCCTCACTAAGTAGCTGAGGCTGGCCACGAACCTGCGATCCTCCTATCTCAGCCTCCCAAGTACTGGGATTACAAGCGTGTGCCACCACACCCAGCTTTTATTTTTTATTTTGAAACAGGGTCTTGCTAAATTGCTAACCACTTCACTAAGTTGCTGAGGCTGGCTTCAAACCTGCAATCTTTCTGTTTCGGCCTCCCAAGTACTGGGATTATAGGCATCTACTGCCATGCCCAGCTAACCCCAGCCCTTTTTATCTTTTTTTTTTTTTTTTTTTTTGCGGTACCGGGGATTGAACGCAGGGGCGTTCTACCTCTGCGCTACGCCCCCGGCCCTATTTTTTTATGCTTTATTTTTGAAACCGGGTCTCACGAAGTTGCGGAGGGCCTCGCTAGGTAGAGAGAGAGAAAGAGAGACAGAGAGAGAGAGAGGAGATAGATCGATCAATCGATCGATCGCGCGCATGCGCGCTGAGGCTGGCCGCGAACCCGGATCCTCCGGTCTCCGCCTCCCAAAGTACTGGGATTACAAGCGTGCGCCACCACGCCCGGCCCTTTTTATCTTTTATTTTGAAACAGGGTCTCGCTAAATTGCTGAGGGCATGGATACATTGCTGAGACTGGCCTCAAATTTGTGATCCTCCTGTCAGCCTCTCAAATACTTGGATTATAGGCATGTGCCCACCAAGCCTGGCACTTCAGCACTTATTATATTTTATTTTGAAACAAGAGCTCACTAAGTTACTCTGTGCTAGCCTCAAACCTATGACCCTTCTTTCTCAGCCTCCCGAGTACTGGGATTACAGCTGTGTGCACTGAGCCCAGTCCAACTTTTTTGTTTGTTTGTTTTTAATGTATGAATCGTCAGAGCCTATCCAAGTAATCATTATGGCTTAGAGCTGGAAAGACCCCGAAACACTCATGTGTTGAAGGCATGGCCCCAATGCAGCAGCGCTCAGAGGTGGACTGGGAAGGGACTGGATCAGGAGGCTCTGACCTCATCAGTGGATGAATCCAGTGACAACTGAATGGACTCTTGGGGGCGGGGAAGTGTGTGCAGTGGAACACAGAGGAAGTAGGTCACGGGCGTCTGGAAGGATGTTTCTTGTCCTTCCTCCTCCTCCTCCTCCTCCTCCTCCTCTTCCTCCTCCTTCTTCTTCTTCTTCTTCTTCTTCTTCTTCTTCTTCTTCTTCTTTCTTCTCATTCCTCCTCCTCCTCCTCCTTCTCCTCCTTCTCTTCTCCTTCTCCTTTCTTTCTTTCTTCTTCTTCTTCTCTCTGTCTCTCTCTCCCTCTCTCTCTCTCCTTCCTGGCTGTCATGAGCTGAGCAGCTTTCCTCTGCCCCGCCCTTCCGCCATGATGTTCCGCCTCAACTCAAGCCCAGAGTAATGCAGCTGACCAACCATGGATCTCTTAAACCATGAGCCAAAATAAACCTTCCTCCTCTAAGTTATTCTTGCCAGGTAATGGGCTCACACAGAAATAAAAAGCTGACTATCACAGTGGTGATCCCTTACTCCCACCCCAGATGCAGAAATGGAGGCACAATTTGGAAAAACAACTTCCTGTACTGTGTGAGTGTGTGTGTGTGTGTGTGTGTGTGTGTGTGTGTGTGGTGTATTACTAGAGATTGAACCCAGGGGTATTCTACCTCTGAGCTACACCCCCAGCCCTTTTTTATTTTTTAGTTTGAAACAGGATCTTGCTAGGTTGCTGAGAGTTGCGCTACATTGCTGTGGTGTCCTTAAACCTGTGATCCTAAACTGGGCCTGGTAGCGCACACTTGTAATCCTAGTACTTGGGAGGCTGACACAGGAGAATCACAGGTTCAAGGACAGCCTCAGCAAATAGTGAGACCCTCATCAATCTAGCAAGACCCTGTTTCAAAAATAAAAATAAAACAGGGCTGGGGGTATAGCTCGGAGGTAGAATGCCCCTGAGTTCAATCCCCAGCACCAAACAAAAACAACCTGTGATCCTCCTGTCTCAGCCTCTCAAATACTGGCATTACAGGTATGCGCCACCATGCCCGGCTTCCTCTCCTTTTTATCCCTGTCTCTCCTGGATTAATCCACATGGTTTTTCAAACTGATTTTCCAATCCCACTTTTTCTCTCATTCCTGTTAGGCAAAACTTACCAATCATCTGTTCGCCTGCAGTTTAGAGTATTTCCATCCACATTCAGAGAGTGGGTCTCAAAAATTAGCCTTAAAGTTCTTTCTTAGAATCTCAGAACACCCAGCAATTTTGAGTTTTAGGGTGAAAGATTCCTGTCTTGAATTTCTCCCCACGTAATTATCAGTGACTTTGGTAGTGGGTGTGGGGGAGGGGTAGTCCATTTTCACACAGGTCCTTTTTTTATTTTTTTTTATTATTTATTTATTTATTTATTTATTTATTTATTTATTTATTTATTTGCGGTACTGGGGATTGAACCCAGGGGCATTCTACCTTCGAGCTACACCTCCAGCCCTATTTTTTATTCTTCATTTTTGAAACAGGGTCTCACTAAGTTGAGGAGGGTCTCACTAAGTAGCTGAGGCTGGCTGCGAACCTGCAATCCTCCTGTCTCAGCCTCCCAAGTACTGGGATTACAAGCATGCGCCACCACGCCTGGCTATGGGTGCTTTTTTAATACTTTTTTTTCTTCAGTTCAGACAGCTATGTTGTTCAAATCCTAAATACATCTAGGTATAATTGAATCCAGCATCCAATTAATTTCTATTAAATATAAATTTGGGTCGACTTAAGTAATTTTTGATTCTGTAGAAGGAAATTAGTTTGATAAGTGGAAACAGGAATTATCTTCTATTCTAAGGCAAGATTTAAAAAAAACTGGGGATTGAACCCAGGGGCATTCTACCTCTGGGTTATACCCTCAGCCTTTTAAATTTTTAATTAATGAATGAATTTATTTTGGTACTGGTGATTGAGCCCAGGGGCATTCTCCCTTTGAGCTATACCCCCAGCCCTTTTTTAATTTTTGTTTTGAAACAGTGTCTCGCTAAATTACTGATAGTCTCACTAAGTTGCTGAGGCTGGCTACGAACCTGCGATCCTCCTGCCTCAGCCTCCCAAGTACTGGAATTACAAGTCTGGGCCACCACCCCCAGCTCATTCCCTGCCCTTCTGACCTATCATCCTGGAGAAGGAGGGCCTGGGGCCAAAGCAAGTCCTCAGGCATGGAAGTACAGAGCTTCCAACTGGACGTCTGGCTGGTGTCTCCCGCAGTGGTAAGGATGAGGGCAGCCAGACAGGACTCTGACAGCATCTGCCACATCTCTCTTTCAGAAGCTTCCACGTAGGCTTACATGCCTTTATTTCTATGTTCTCCAGAATTTATGTGGCTGCTTGTGTCATCCCATATAGAGAGGACGTTGTCCCTGGATTCATCCTCAAGTCGGCAAGGCAAGCTTTCGCATGCCTGGTTCTTTCTTTTTTTTTGCAGTACCGGGGATTGAACGCAGGGGCGTTCTACCTCCGCGCTACGCCCCCGGCCCTATTTTTTTATACTTTATTTTGAAATTGGGTCTCACGAAGTTGTGGAGGGCCTCACTAAGTAGAGAGAGAGAGAGAGAGAGAGAGAGAGAGAGAGAGAGAGAGAGGGAGAGAGAGAGAGAGAGAGACAGGGAGAGAGAGAGAGAGAGGTGAGGCTGGCCGCGAACCCGGATCCTCCGGTCTCCGCCTCCCAAGTACTGGGATTACAAGCGTGCGCCACCATGCCCGGCTTTGGTTCTTTCTTGAAACCATTTTTTTTTCTTTTTTCTTTTTTGCGGTACTGGGGATTAAACCCAGGGGCATTCTACCTCCAGGCTACACCCCCAGCCCTATTTTTTATTCTTTTTTATTTTGAAACAGGGTCTCACTAAGTTGCGGAGGCCTCACTAAGTAGCTGAGGCTGGCCACGAACCTGGATCCTCCTGTCTCAGCCTCCCAAGTACTAGGATTACAAGCGTGCGCCACCATGCCCGGCTCTGCAGCTCTTTATTATTATTCTTATTTTATTTTTTGTAGCACTGGGGATGGAACTCAAGGGCTTTCTACCTCTGAGCTACACCCCCAGCCCTATTTTATTTTTATTTAGAAACAGGGTCTCCCTAGGTTAATGAGAGTCTCACTATTTGCTGAGGCTGTCCTCGAACCTCCTATCTCAGCCTCCCCAGTACTGGGATTACAAGCGTGCACCACCACGCCTGACTCAAAATAATCTTAACTGATATTAAACCAAAACTCTTGGGACCAAGGAATCTCTGGAATAAAAGGGTTTATCAAGCTGTTACAGATACTAGCCAGGAAATGACCAGTTCCTGGAACAAGTTTCTGCAAATTCCCAGCAGGAGGGCAAGGCACTACCTGCAAAGTGTCCTCCAGGCCGGAGCTGAGGGCACATTTTGTGTGTGTGTGTGTGTGTGTGTGTGTGTGTGTGTGTGTGTGTGTGTGTATGTGTGTGTGTTACTGAGGATTGAACTCAGGGGCATTCTACCTCCAAGCTACACCCCCAGCCCTATTTTTTTTGTTTTTTTTTTGCGGTACTGGGGATTGAACCCAGGGGTGTTCTACCTCCATGCTACACCCCCGGCCCTATTTTTTATACTTTATTTTGAAACCGGGTCTCACGAAGTTGCAGAGGGCCTCACTAAGTAGAGATAGAGAGAGAGAGAGAGAGACAGGGAGAGAGAGAGAGAAAGAGACAGAGAGAGAGAGAGAGAGCTGAGGCTGGCCGCGAACCTGGATCCTCCGGTCTCCGCCTCCCAAAGTACTGGGATTATAAGCGTGCGCCACCACGCCCGGTTCTGCAGCTCTTTATTATTATTCTTATTTTATTTTTTGTAGCACTGGGGATGGAACTCAAGGGCTTTCTACCTCTGAGCTACACCACGCCCGGCTTATGTTTTATTTTGAAACAGGGTCTCACTAAGTTGGGGAGGACCTCAAAAGTAGCTGAGGCTGGCTGCGAACCTGTGATCCTCCTGTCTCAGCCTCCCAAGTACTCCCAAGTCCGGGTAAGGGCATGTTTTATAAACTTTGGGGAAAGAAAGCACTGTGCAGGTGCAGTGGTGCATACCTGTAATCCTGTATAAGGAGAGAAATAATAAAGATCAGAGCAGAAATAAATGAAACAGGGACCAAAAATAATACAAAAAAACAAAGAAACCAGCTCATTATTTGAAAAGATAAAATAGATAAACCTTTAGCTAGACTAAGAAAAAGAAAGAGTTGGGCTTGGTGGTGCACACTTATAATCCCAGTACTGGGGAGGCTGAGACTGGAGGATCGCAGGTTCCAATCCAGCCTCAGCAGCTTAATGAGGCCCTCAGCAACTTAGTGAGACCCTGTTTCCACATAAAAAAATAAAATAAAATAAATAAATGGTGCTGGGGGTGGAGCTCGGTGGAAGAAGGCCCCCAGGTTCAATCCCCAGCAACACACACACACACACACACACACACACACACAAATAAAAAGAAATTATGAACACAGTAGCCTGGTGTGGTGGTGCACACCTGTAATCCCAGTACTTGGGAGGCTGAGACAGGAGGATCATAGGTTTGAGGATAGCCTCAGCAAGTAGTAAGACTCTCTTCAACAGAGGGAAACGCTGTTTCAAAATAAAATAGGGCTGAGGGTATAGCTCGGAGGTAAAAAGCCTCTGGGTTCAATCCCAGATACCACACACACACAAACAAAGAGATTATAAACCGGGTGTGGTGGCACATGCTTGTAATCCCAGTACTTGGGAGGCTGAGACTGGAGGATCCAGGTTTGCGGCCAGCCTCAGCTACTTAGTAAGTCCCTCCGCAACTTAGTGAGACCCTGTTTCAAAATAAAAGAATAAAAAATAGGGCTGGGGGTGTAGCTTGGAGGTAGAATGCCCCTGGGTTCAATCCCCAGTACCACCAAAAAAAAAGAAAAAAAGCCAGGTGTGGTGGCACATGCTTGTAATCTCAGTACTTGGGAGGCTGAGACAAGAAGATCACAGGTTCGTGGACAGCCTCAGCTACTTAGTGAGACCCTGTTTATTCTTTTTTTGGCACCAGGGATTACAAGCTTGTACTGGGATTACAAGCATGGGCCACCACACCTGGCTGAGACCCTGTTTCCAAATAAAAACTAAAATAGAACCGGGCATGGTGGTGCACACTTGTAATCCCAGTACTTGGGAGGCTGAGACCAGAGGATCTGGGTTCGCGGCCAGCCTCAGCTACTTAGTGAGGCCCTCCACAACTTAGCGAGACCCTGTTTCAAATTAAAGAAAAAAATAGGGCTGGGGGTGTAGCTGGGAGGTAGAATTTTTTATACTACCGGCCTATTTTTTATACTTTATTTTGAAACCGGGTCTCACGAAGTTGTGGAGGGCCTCACTA
>PVJS01042690.1:0-17399 GCA_004027185.1 Glis glis
CCGCAAAAAAAAAAAAAAAAAAAAGAACTTAAAAAGTTCTGTGAATCAAGAGGCGAAGAGACTCTGTGGTGCTACTACGTCAGGGCCACAGATGACGCTGCCACCAGACCATCAATGAGGTGGCCGGGTTCTGACCCACCACGCCCCTGTGGAGGAGACTGAGGGGCCGAAGGACAGCAGACCTGTGAGCTAACATGACCAGCGGACAGAGCTGAGCGCTGAGGAGTGGCCCGGCCCACCCTCCGGCCTTCACCTCCCAGTCAGTTGGCAGTACAGGCGCAGTACCACCTCTCCCAGATGTCGTTTGTTTTTGTTGTTGTTTGCTTGTTTTGTGGTGCTGGGGGTTGAATGCAGGGGCATTCTACCTCTGAGCTACACCCCCAGCCCTATTTTATTTTTTATTTGGAAACAGAATCTCGCTAAATTGATGCGAGCCTCACTGAGTTACGGAGGCTGGTCTCAAACCTGTGATCCTCCTGTCTCTCAACCTCCCAAATACTGGGATTACAGGTGTGCGTCACCACACCTGGCTGAGTGAAGTCATTTTCTTTTTTCGTTTGTTGTTTTTTGCGGTACTGGGGATTGAACCCAGGGGCATTCCATTTCCGAGCTACAACCCCAGCCCTATTTTTTATTCTTTATGTTTAAAACAGGGTCTCACTAAGTTGCGGAGGGTCCTAAGTAGCTGAGGCTGGCCTCGAACCTGCGATCCTCCTGTCTCAGCCTCTGAAGTACTGGGATTACAAGCATGCGCCACCACACCTGGCTGTGAAGTCATTTTCAAAGATTAAATGTTTAAGAATTTGTTACCCTTTCTCTAGAAGGTACTGGGAAAAGTGCTTTATCAGACTGACAGACTAAATCAAGAGAGTGAGACGGGAGACGGAGCACAGAGGAAGGGACAAGGGAGCCCTCCAGAGGACAGGGCAGCTCTGCCCACACATGGCGGGCAGTGAGCCATACTCGTCGCCAAGACCCTGCTCCCATGGGCAGACAGAGTGCCCAGGAGAGTGCGGCCAGTTCTCAGTGTGCCTCTCTCCCCTCCCGTTCTTCTTGGCTGAGGACACACGGAGCGGTGTGTTGAGCCGGAGCTAGGCCACCAGAAGCTTAGGAGCAGAAGGCACCAAGCAGCCCTCCCGCTGACCGCATTTCACTGCGCCTCAGCCTTGCCAGGCACCCATCTGTGCTGACTTGCGGGTTTTCCCGACTCCCTTACCATCTTACTCCTGATTTCCTCAGAAGGGGCCTTGTCAGTGCCCAGAGAACTGGAATCAGCCACAGCCTAGAGACCGAACTGCTCCCCTCCTGGGGGATGCGGGGGTGAGGGGAGGGAATGGCCCTCTCCTTACTCACCTAGTGTTCCTTAACCCTCCATTTTCAAAACCACACAGTGAGCCGGGCGTGGTGGCACACACCTCTGATCCCAGTGTTTGGGAGGCTGAGACAGGAGGATCACAGGTTTCAGGCCAGCCTCAGCAACTCAGCAAGACCCTGTTTCAAAATACAAATTAATTAATTAATTTATTTATTTATTTATTTATTTTGGTGGTACCAGGGATTGAACCCAGGGGCATTCTACCTCCAAGCTACACTCCAGCCCTATTTTTTATTCTTTTTTGTGTGTGTGTGGTACTGGGGATTGAACCCAGGGGCCTTCTACCTCCGCGCTACACCCCCGGCCCTATTTTTTTATGCTTTGTTTTGAAACCGGGTCTCACAAATTTGCACAGGGCCTCACTAAGTAGAGAGAGAGAGAGAGAGCGCTGAGGCTGGCCACGAACCCGGATCCTCCGGTCTCCGCCTCCCAAGTACTGGGATTACAAGCGTGCGCCACCACGCCCGGCTTATTCTTTATTTATTTATTTCTTTTGCGGTACTGGGGATTGAACCCAGGGGTGTTCTACCTCCGTGCTACACCCCCGGCCCTATTTTTTTTTTGTACTTTATTTTGAAACCGGGTCTCACGAAGTTGCAGAGGGCCTCACTAAGTAGAGAGAGAGAGAGAGAGAGAGCTGAGGCTGGCTGCGAACCTGGATCCTCCGGTCTCTGCCTCCCAAAGTACTGGGATTACAAGCGTGCGCCACCACGCCCGGCGCTTATTCTTTATTTTTTAAACAGGGTCTCGCTAAGGTTGAGGAGGGCCTCACTAAGCTGAGGCTGGCCACGAACCTGAGATTTTCCAGTCTCAACCTCCCAAGTACTGAGATTACAAGCGTGCGCCACCACGCCCAGCTAGGTGACTTCTTTTTAAATGTTTGTCCATTTTCTTGCTGTTTTAATCCTCTGATTACTTGAAATAATCAGGTATGAGCTTTTGCCAGAAGACCTGGCCAACTATGGAATTCTTTGTGGTTTAGCAAACTGTACAGTTTCAACCAAAAAGTAGAATTTGGGGTCTTTTTACTGAACAACAGTGAGGAGTCAAGTCCCATGTTGGGTGCTGGAAAGACAGAAATTGAGGGAGCACCCCTATACTTAGAGCTCATGGAGATGGATACAGACTGGACACCAGTGTGCTGTATTGTATGTGCCGCACTGCAGCATGGCACAGAAGCTGTGGGCACAAGGGCAAGCCAGTGGCGTGCACTGCAGGCACCTTTGGAAACTGAAGAGGGCTTCACGGTGGGCACTGCGTGCTCTCTGCTGCCAAGTGCCAAGGGATGCTCACAGAGCTCCTTTGCTCCTGGCCGAACCACCTCTGCCCACCTCCGTCCTCGAGGCCGTACCCCCACGGCCTCCTCAGCCTCTCTGTGTCCAGCTGCTCTCCGTCAGGGACACTTCTCCCAGAGAGCCTTAGGCCAAACTGCAGCCTGTCCGTCCACACACAACCACAACCTGGCTGCTTCTCACTAGCTCTGCCGCCACCCCCCATCTGAACGGCCATTTCTGTACCTGTATTGAGACCTCCTAATTGGTCTCCATGTTAACCCTGGCTCTCGTGCAGGCCACTCTCTGCCCAGAATGTTCTTCCTCTGCTCGGACCCCACACAGGCTTTCCATCTCACTGAAGGAAAAGCCACCCCTTCCTGGGGCCCACAGGGCCGTCTGCAGTCTGGTACACCTGCCCACTGCCTGTCCCTCCTCTGGCATCATGTCCTCGTCCTCTTCTCTCCTGTTCTCTGCCTCAGCCAACTGGCTCTTTTTTTTGGCTTTAGGGATTTTGTTTTTTGGTTCTGTGAACTGAACACAAGGGCATTCTATCTCTGAGCTACATCCCCGGCCCTTTAAAATTTTTTTTTTTTTTTTTTGCGGTACCAGGGATTGAACGCAGGGGCGTTCTACCTCCGCGCTACGCCCCCGGCCCTATTTTTTATGCTTTATTTTGAAACCGGGTCTCACAAAGTTGCGGAGGACCTCACTAAGTAGAGAGAGAAAGAGAGAGAGAGAGAGAGAAAGAGAGAGAGAGAGAGAGAGAGCGCTGAGGCTGGCCGCGAACCCGGATCCTCCGGTCTCTGCCTCCCAAAGTATTGGGATTACAAGCGTGCGCCACCACGCCCAGCTTAAAATGTTTTAATTTTGAAACAGGATCTCACTAAGTTGCTGAGGCTGACCTCCCAAGTACTGGGATTACAGTCCTGCGCCACCTAGGCCTGGCAGCCTGGCTCCTTTCTGATGGGCAGACGCCTGGCACTCTTTCTCCACGGCCTGGGTCATCTTCTGTGGGTGTTGGCATGACTTGCTTTCTCATCTACAGATTCTTCACAAACTTGGTGAGGCCTTGCTTGGGCTCCTTAATTAAAATCAAACGCCCTACAAACTCCCTCTTTCTGGGCTTTATATTCTTGGGAGTACACCCCAGCTAGGACGTAGGCCTCAGGAGACCAGGGGTTTTGTTTCTTCTGTCTACACAGCCTTGATAATGGCTGGCTCAGTTACTTCTCAGTAGATTGCTATTGAACAAGCTGAATGAGAAGTTTGCTAGAAAGATGAAGGAGGGGCAGGATTTCAGGTGAGGAGGCAGCTTGTGCAGGAGCACAGAAGGGCTGCAGGATGTGGGCGCTTCCTTGTGCTTCAGTGCTTATGCCCGGAGCTCGTGTCTAAAGTCACCCAGTCCATTAAGGAACTACCAGCCAGGCAGGACTCCTGAGTATTGAAATGGGCCTACTCAGTCGGGCATGGTGGCACATGCTTTTAATCCCAATACTTGGGAGGCTGAGACAGGAGGATCACAGGTTCGCGGCCAGCCTCAGCTACTTAATGAGGCCCTCCACAATTTAGCAAGACCCTGTTTCAAAATAAAATAATAAAAAAATAGGGCTAGGGGTGTAGCTTGGAGGTAGAATGCCCCTGGGTTCAATCCCCATACCACAAAAAAAGAAAAAATGAAATGGGCCTACTCCAAACTGAGTTGTGCTTAAAGGGTAAAATACACACTGGATTTTGAAAACCTCAAGTCAAGCCGGACGTGATGGCGAACATTTGTAATTCCAGTACTTGGGAGGCTGAGACAGGAGGATCACAGGTTCACGGCCAGCCTCAGCTACTTAAGTGAAGCCCTCTGCAACTTAGTGAGAGACTGTTTCAAAATAAAGAATAAAAAATAGGGCTGGGGGGATAGCCTGGAGGTAGAATGTCCCTGGGTTCAATTCCCTGGTACCTCCAAAAAAAAAAAAAACAAAGAAAACTTCAAGTCAGCTTCCCGTTTCTTTTTTTAATGTGACTCCTGAGAAATCTGGAGCTGCCCATTTGGCTCTGGTTTGTGGCTGTCATGTTTCTAGTAGACTGCACTGTGCAGTAACAAGCAGGTTCTAACTGTGTTGAGTGAGACACTTTGTCAGCCGCTCATTAGCATCCTGTCTCATCCTTGCTTCTCCTCTCACAGTGCATCACAGTCTCAGGAACAGAGAGGACTGTCTTAGAACACCTGCAGCTTGTTCACCTGAATCCTGGGTACTGTTCTTCATCACACAGGGTGTGAGTGCGTACGCACTGGGGTGGAGCTGCCGGCCTCGCTTTTCCTGGGGCCTCTGGCAGTCTGCTTTCTGTATTCACTATACTCAATCATTGTGTCTTGACATTTTAAGTGCATGTTTATTTTTATTGCCCTCTGTGCTACATTTGATAATATTTGAAAATTTTCTCCTTAACTTATGATACAAGAATTGCTGAACTTAACTCCCAGACCCATTTGGGCAAATCATTTCAACTGTCAAGACTTTCAGTTGGTCAGGCTTGGTGGCACACGTTTGTAATCGCAGGTTCATGGCCAGGCTCAGCTACTTAATGAGGCCCTACGTGACTTAGTGAAACCCTGTTTCAAAATAAAGAATAATAAAGGGCTGGGGTGTGGCTCGGAGGTAGAATGCCCCTGGGTTCAATCCCCGGTACCGCAAGAAAAAAAAAAGTTGCAGTTGTCTTGTCTGAAAAGGGGATTCGGGTATTCAGCCCACTGAGGGGTTCAAGAAGTCAGTAAAGGTTCTGGACGTGAGAGGACTAAGTGATGGATGCTCTTAGGAAGGCTGGTGGTGAGGGGTCAGACAGGTGGAGAATGCGGGTGGGAAACAGTTTTGTTTGGGTTGTTCTGAAAGAAGCAGCCATCACAGTGGTGGCTTTCAACTTAGTGTTCATCACTGTCACCTAGAGGGCTTATCCAACCCTTCCTGGAGCTGAGCCAGGTGTGCTGGCCCATGCCTGCATTGCAAGTTCAAGGCCAGCCTGGGCAATTTAGCAAGACCCTGTCTCAAAATTTAAACCCAGCTCAGTGGTAGAGAACTCAGGGTTTTTGACTTAGCCATCTGGGGTAGGGCCCGAGAATTTGTATTGCTAATATATTCATGGGTGATACTGATGCTGCTGGTCTGGGACTACAGTTTGAAAACCACTGCTCTATCTAGGATGGTGGTCCATGCCTGTAATTCCGGTATTTGGGAGGCTGAGACAGGAGGCTCGTGGGTTTGAGGCCAGCACATGGTACCTTAGCGAGACCCTACTTCAAAACAAGAAATAAAAAGGACTGGGGGTTTAGCTCAGAGGTAGAATGCCCCTGGGTTCAATCTCCAGTGCCACAAAAAAAGAAAAGAAACCACTGCTCTAGAAAAAACAGATGGAGGTTATTTCTGAGGTGAGAATGGGAAGAATTTGAAGGGAAAAGGCTCCTCCGATGAGGCAGGTCCAGAAGGAATAGAAGGCGCAACTGAAGGGGTTGGTCTTTGCAGAGGGAGATGTTTTCATCTCAAAGAGGGAAAGGAAGGAGTCCGTATGACATGTAAGAAGTTATGAGGTGAAAGAGACACATTTAAAGGAGTCACATATGTTGAGCTTTGGGAAACAGCTTTGAATCAAATAAATCTGTGTTCAAATCCTGGTTCAGAGCACACATCCCAAATTGTTCAACATCTCTGGGCCTTAGTGTCCTATCCTGAGATTGGGGGTAATATGAGGGTGATAGCACAGTGCCAGCTCCATTGTCTTTGAAGATTAAGTGAGCTAGTACTACCTCCTGTTACTGGGTGGGTGGGGCATGAAACAAAAAGACCCGTCTTCATGAGACTGAAGAACAGAGTCTCAAGGGGAGGGAGGGAGGTGGGAGGGTTCATTCCTTAAGTGTTCACTGGGCACTTGTAACTTGCTGAGCCTTGTGCTTGGCCCTGGGGATGAGAAGGGCAGGCTCTTGTCCTGCGGGAAAAGATGTTTGCACAGTGGCAGTCTTCACAGTGAATGTGGAATGTCGGTGTTGGGTTCAGAGTATCGTTAGAGCACCAGGGCTAGAGCATGGAACTTGACCAGGTGTGTGTAAGTGTTCTGGGGAACACTTGACAGAGACGATGATTGAGCCAAATCTTAACAGATTAGCAGAGATGCCAGCGGGGGTCTATTCTCAGTCCTGAAAGTAGTTCACTCTTAAGTTGGGGGCTCCATGGAGAAGTTCATCAGAATCAGATCAAACAGGCCATTCTGTGCCAGGTTAAGCAATCAGAACTTCTGTCTGTAGGTGATGGGGAAAGAGGAAGACGTTCTACATGGTTCTGATGTGCCTTTTATAGAGAGCATGCTGATAACATCAAGGGGGAGTTAGAGCAGAGAGAATAGAAATCAGTATGAAACGATTTCAGTAAGTAAAAAATAACGAAGAGCCAGCTGGGGTGGTGCACACCTGTAATCCCAGTATCTGGGAGGCTGAGACAGAAAGATCACAGGTTCGAGGACAACCTCAGCTAGCAGCAAGACACTCAGCAGCCTAGCGAGACCCTGTTTCAAAAATTTACAAAAGGGCTGGGGGTGTAGCTCAGAGGCAGAACGCCTCTGGGTTCAATTCCCAGTACCAAGGAAAAAAAGAGTTGAACTACTATGGGGGTGGTACAGAGGTGTCTCGCTGGGGAGAAATTTAGAAAGTAGAATCGGCTCGGTCGACTATCTTGTGAGGACAAGGATTGCGAGCCATGCATTGAGTCAAGGAGGTAAGAGTGAGGAGAGGGCAGAGCCCCAGCTTGGAGTAGATCCCACCTGACAGCCACAGGGCCAGTGCACAGCCGCAGACAGTGGCTCAGCAGGGCGTGGCCAGTGGGCGTGGCGCAAAGAGGAAGAAGAGTGCCATGTTCCCTCAGAAAATGCTTCAGTGCCCGGGCTGGGAGTGTAGTTCAGTGGTAGAGTGTGTGTTTAACACGTGGGGTCCTGGGTTCAATCCCCAGCACCACAGGTTGTCAGTGGCCGAGCCCCCAGTGTGAATGGAGTTACCTGGGGAGGTGGGACCAGCGAAGGAGAGCATCCGGCCACCTGTAAGTAGCGGCCGTGGGGCCGTGAACACGAGTGGCCAGTGTTCAGTGCACCAAGAGGTCAAGGCGATGCAGTGTGGACTTAGGAACCAGGTCTCCGTGGTGGCCTGGGAAGCTCTGCAAGGGCAGGACAAGGACTGGCTGACGGTAGAATGAAGCCAGTGCTCAGTCAGTGGGCGTGAGCGCCTCATCAGCACCCAGGAAGTGGCTGGTACCACCCACCCCTCCGGATGAGGAACCCGAGCTGCTGGAGATGTGCAGTCACCTGCCATGAGCACACACACAGCAAAGCACCAAGCCGGGGCTCACGGGTGGCCGACCACCGCCTCTAGCGACGGGTCCCACTTGCTGGTCAGACTGCCTCCCATCGGCTGGTGAGCTCAGGCGTCCTGCCTCAACTCCCGAGAGGCTGGGACTGCAGGCCCTGGCCACCACGCCTGCCGGCACCACGCTCTGCACTCTGCTGGACAGCACGCAGGGCAGGATGAGGCTAAGGTGCGGAAGGTGCTGGAAGCACTGTCCGGTGCCTAGGGAGGAGAGAAGCAGTCAAGAGGCAGTGATAGGAAACAGGCAGGGATGGGGCGAAGCAGACCCGACAGAGCCTGGATGCCGTGGAGATGCGGGCAGCCACTCCAGGGAAGTAGGAAGTTCCACGGGACAAGTGACTACGCTTCTTAGACAATAAATGGCAGGAGGGGGAGAGGAAGAGAGAAGCGTTATACACGGAAAGGTCCAGATGCAGCTATTGGGTGCTCATTTGATTAAACCACTGTAAAAATGATTTTTTTTAACATTCAGTAATGATATTTTTAAGAAGAGCTTTTATGAAGTATTTAAGGAGAAATGTGATTCCTAGATGAGCTCGGGCAGTGGGTAGGGTATAAATGAGGCCAGGTGGGCCGCGTGTTGTCTCACTGGGCAGCAGGCATGTGGAGCCCATTAGACTCTCCTGCTTTGGGTGTATGTTTGAAGCCTTCCATAATAAAGGGGTTATTTAGCCGGGTGAGATCCTCCTGTCTCAGCCTTAGTTTTTTGTTTAAAGCTTTTGTCAGGCCAGGCATGGTAACTTGTGCCTATAATCCCAGTATTTGGGAGGCTGAGACAGGAGGCTCTCAGGTTAGAGGCCAACCTCAGCAACTTAGTGAGGCCATCTGCAACTTAGTGAGACCCTGTTTCCAAATAAAAAATAAAATAGAGCTGAGGGTGTAGCTTAGAGGTAGAATCCCCCTGGATTCAATCCCTAGTACTACACATACACACACAAATCTTCTATCAGGGCTTTGAGATTTAGCTCAGTGATAGAGTGCTCACCTAGCATGCAGGAAGCCCTGGATTTGATCCATAGCACTGCAAAAGAAAAAAAAAATGCTTTTATCAAAAACAGATAATGTAGCCAGGTGTGGTTGCGTATGCTTGTAATCCCAGTACTTGGGAGGCTGAGACAGGAGGATCGCAGATTCGTGGCCAGCCTCAGCTAATTAGTGAGGCCCTCCACAACTTAGTGAGACCCTGTTTCAAAATTAGGAATTTAAAAAAAGGGAGGCTGGGGGTGTAGCTCATAGGTAGAATGCCCCTGGGTTCAATCCCCAGTAACACAAAAAAAGAAAAAAGCAGATAATGTGCCAAGAGCTAGCCATGGTGGTGCATACCTGTAATCCCAGTACTTGGCAGGCAGGAAGATTGCAGGTTTGAGGCCAGCCTCAGCAACTTAGCAAGGCCCTCATCAACTTAGTGAGACCCTGATTCAAAAAAATAAAAATAAGAGAGCCGGGCGTGGTGGCACACGCTTGTAATCCCAGTTCTTTGGGAGGCGGAAACTGGAGGATCCGGTTCGTGCCCAACCTCAGCGCGCATGCGCACGTGTGCGATCAATCGATTGATCGATCTATCTCTCTCCTCTCTCCTCTCTCTCTCTCTCTCTCTCTCTACCTAGTGAGGCCCTCCGCAACTTCGTGAGACCCGGTTTCAAAAATAAAGAATAAAAAAAATAGGGCCGGGGGCGTAGCCCGGAGGTAGAACGCCCCTGCGTTCAATCCCCGGTACCGCAAAAACAAAAAATAAATAAATATAAGAAAAGGGCTGGGGTATAGCTCAGAGGTAGAACTCCCCTGGGTTTAGTCCCCAGTACCAAAAAATTGCAGAGAATCATTGTGGCCCTGGTGTGTGGGATTTCATCGTGGCACAGCCTGTTTTTCTGGTAATGACACCTTGATGGGGCCTTTGTGCTTAGCCTATGGGAGGGCACTCCTCGTCTGTACACTTTGGAACTCTGACTCACTCCACGCATTTGCTGCTGTTCCATACGAAAGCACCTATCTCAGTGTCACGAGTGGAAGTGGGTCAGTTGGACCCAGTTCTCATTCTGATACAGGTGAGGGGGTCCACTGCAGATCCCCAACATTCACAAAGGTATTCTTTCCAAGACAGCTGAATGCTCACACATGCTCTGCAAACCTCGTGTAATTTTTCTGAGTTTCCTTGGCCATAAAACAGGATTGATCTTCATCCCCCCAACGTTTTTTGAAAGTTGAGTGAGAACCCAAATTAACTGGGAATAATGAGTTACAATAATTAACTGGGAATAAATAAGCCACTATTAATAATAGTAAAATACCTAGGAATGAGTGGTCAACAAAACTCACCAAGTAAGTAATGGCTTGTCCCAACAGAAGCATCAGCAGGGCTCTGACAGGCCTCTGAGTGGCCGACAGAGCTGGTGGAGTTCTTGGGAAAAGCAACGTGAGCGTGGCCGTGGCTGAACTTGCCAGCATTTGAGAGTGATTAACTTACCAATCCCGGTCCTGTGTTTCCCCTGTGCTTCTGGAGAGGCGCCCTGGGGAGCCGCACCCTGGTTCCTGGTGCAGCTTGGGTGTGGTGGAGAGATGGTGCTGAAGGACCTCCGAGCCCAGCTCAGGCCCAGGAGCACCCAGCAACAGCCAGGACCCACCGAAGGGCGTAGAGAACGGTGATGTGAGAGTCGCCCTCAGTGTGGCGCCTGGCCACATGTGCATACAGAAGGGGCCAGGTGGCCGAGACTAGCTTCAGGAGCAGAGAAACTGGCGTTAGCAGGTGGAGACCAGAGGGCCGGGGCAAGAAGGGTTGGGGAGGGCTGACGGTGCAGCTCAGTGGTAGAGCATGTGCTTAGCATTTGCAAGGCCCTGGATTTTATTCCCCAGCACTGCAAAAAAAGGGGGGGATCACTAAGGAGATAGGCTCGGCAGGGCTGGGTGCTGCTGATGGCCTGTGAGGAGTAGAAAAAGGGCTTGAGGGATGCTCAGGAGAGGGAAGGACTGGGGAGAAGCTGACCCCACCTAGCTCTGTGCACTCCAGGTAGAGGCTTGCCAGGGGAGCAGCTGGACACGCAGGAGGCAGGGGCTGCGGGGGTGGGGGCTCGTGACCGCATGGCTCAGCGCCTGTGTCTGTGAGCGCTCAGCTCTCTCTTCTTCCTCGGAGGAGTGGACCCTTGGTGGGGAAGCCAACAGGGAACTAGGAGAGAGCGGAATGGTGGGGAGTGAGTGAGGAGATGAACCACCTGACTGCGATGAGTCATCCCGGAAAGATCAGAGGGCAGAGAGGAGCAAGTCAGGAATGAGTGGGCACTCTGAGCAGGGTGAGGCTGGTGTGACCTCGCGTGGTACATGTGGGTGGGGAGGGGAGGGGCTGGCCGCTCAGCTCTCAGTCCCTGTGCAGTTGGGCTTGTTCAGTCCTAGGAACATGACAAGGGAACAGGTCAGGTCACTTGGGGAGAGAGTGTACAGGGAACCAGGGAGAGGACTCGGACACTTAACGGAAGGGCAGGAGAAGGGGTGACTTCTCCAGGGAGACTGAGAAGGAGCAACCAGAAGAGTAGAATAGAAGGCAACAGAGTGTGGGAGAGGAATGGAAGGAGAGAATTTTAAAGATAGAGGCAAGCCAGGCTTGGTGGCGCACACTTGTAATCCCAGTACTTGTGAGGCTGAGATAGGATCGCAGGTTTGTAGTCAGCCTCAGCTACTTAGTGAGGCCCTCTGCAACCTAGTAAGACCCTGTTTCAAAATAAAGAATAAAAAAATAGGGCTGTGGGTGTAGCTCAGAGGTGAAATGCCCCTGGGTTCAATCCCCAGTACCACAAAGAAAGAAAGAGAGAGAGAGAGAGAGAGAGAGAGAGAGAAAGGGAAGGAAGGAAGGAAGGAAGGAGAGAGAGAGAGAGAACGAACCACTGCAGTCTTCAGCAGCCACATCTGTTGACTCAGGATGGAAGCGAGGAGGTGGTGTCATTTTTTCAGTGAGTTTGACCACATAGCACACTGGGATTGCAGTGACGTGGTTGAAGGAAGTGGAGAGAGAAGGTGAGGGCAGGATACTGATCTATTTCCACAAGGTGTGGCTGGCTCCAGCTTGACTCAGAGCCCCTCTCCCAGAGCAAATGGCCGGTGGCAGCTGGAGCCCGAGGCCTCTCCAGGAGAGAGCTGGCCCAGGCTAGGGCAGGAGTCTAGCCTGCAGGGTGCCCTGGTTGAGAACTGGCTCCGAGCACGCACTGTCCTCCAGCAGGCCACAGGCCTCAGATCAAATCAGTTCCCAGAAGCCTGGATCCCCGAGAAGCCTTCGCAGTTACAACAGGAACCTCTGTGCTGAACACCCACAGGCCCAGTTACTCTGAGAGCAGGCTGTGTATTTAGAGATGGCAGCTGCTCTTGTATTGCTTTGCAACACCTACTGTCTGTTCTTACATAACTTTTAAACTGTTCAGACTGTTTTCCCATCTCTATTGTAAATGCAAGATTAGGCTGCAAGGTGTATTCCTCTATGCTTCCCCTGTGGGGCCATGCACATATCAGGCACTCCTGCAAGTGCCCAAGCCTTAAAAATCTGCCAGGGCCACCACATTCCACAGTCCCCATCCCCGCCTACGTCATTCCAGTTAAATTTTGTGAGTAGTAGAGAAAACTGTCCAGTGTTTCCTTTGGCTAAAAGCAATAGGTATTGTAAAATTGAGTTCTTTGGAACTTACCTGCAGCTGTTTGCATGTGGCTATTGAAAGAGGGAGTGGCAGCTCTTATAATTGTTAGGGCAAAGAGGGATTGTTTCTAATCTGGGATATCCAGCTGACTCATCAAATGCCTTGACCCCTTAACTTTCCATCTTCCTCCTTAGAAAAATAGAAAACTTTGTGGCCAGCCTCAGCTACTTAGTGAAGCCCTCCACAACTTCGTGAGACCCGGTTTCAAAATAAAGAATAAAAAATAGGGCCAGGGGTGTAGCTCGGAGGTAGAACGCCCCTGGGTTCAATCCCCGGTACCACAAAAAAAAAAAATAGAAAACTGAGCTCCCCAGTCTACAGAGCAGCCCAGACCTGGGTCTGTGAAACAAAAGAAAATAATAGCAAAAACAGAAGTAAAAGAAATATTAGGCCGGGCGTGGTGGCGCACACTTGTAATCCCAGCACTTGGGAGGCTGAGACCGGAGGATCCGGGTTCGCGGCCAGCCTCAGCTACTTAGTGAGGCCCTCTGCAACTTAGTGAGACCCTGTTTCAAAATAAAGAATAAAAAATAGGGCCGGGGGTGTAGCTCGGAGGTAGAATGCCCCTGGGCTCCATCCCCAGTACCACAAAAAAAAAAAAAGAAATATTAGCAGCCATGCATGGTGGTACATGCCTGTGGTTCCAGTACTTGGGAGGCTGAGACAGGAGGACCGCAGGTTCCAGCACAGCCTCAGCAACTTCACGAAGGCCCTCTGCAACCCAGTACCACAACGAGAAGGAGGGAGGGAGGGAATATTAGCAACTCCTTTCTAATTTCTTGGGAGGATTCCTTGGGGATGAATTTACCTTCTGCCCCTAGGTGGCAGTAGGATGTAGAAGAATCTACGTAGAAGTGAAGCTGCTACCCTTTGGCTACAGGCCCATTCTTCAATTGGGCGCAAAGGTTGCATTGCTTACCTCTGCCCTCCAGTTCCATTTGTCAGGCATTCCTAAGCTTTTTTTCAAACCAACTTAGGCACCCATGTATGGATTTAAAGAAATGCTCAGCTGGGATTTATAGAAGTCTGTGTAATCAGCTTTAACAGTTAAAAAGAAAATCTTGCCACAGTGGGGAAAGGAATGGGAGCATTAGAACTGGGCTGAGAGGCTGAGAAAATGGACTTCCTGGGTGCCCAGCAGGGAGCTTGCTGCTGAGCTGACACAGAGCTGCCTCGGACAGGTTCCAGGAGGCACTGGCACGGCTCTGGGGCCAGTGGGATGGCTTATTTGGCCCTTCTCTGCAGCTGGAGGAAGCCACCCCAACTCCTCTGAAATCTGTCTAGAGCTAATAATTACAGCTGGCTTTGTTCGTTTTGTTTTGTTTGGGTTTTGGTATTGGAATTGAACCCGGGGACACTTTACCTCCTAGCTAAACCCCCAGCCCTTTTTATTGTTTTTTTTATTTTGAATCAGGGTCTCGCTAAGTTACTGAGGCTGGCCTCTAACCTGTGATCCTCCTGTCTCAGCCTCCCAAGTACTGGGACATAAGGTCAGTTGAGAGAATGAGGAAACAGAGCATGAGCGCTCCAGGGAGGGCGCAGCTTGTGGGTGGCGATGGAGAGCAGGGCTCCAGAGGACGTTGAGGAGCCGCCGGGAGGGGAGTGAGCCAAAGCTGTAAGCAGGAGCCTGCACGAGTATGGAGAGAAGAGTAGACCCAGAGGGTCTGAAGACAGGCCCCAGGGAGGGGAGGGAAAGATAAGGGGTGGAAATGCCCAGCGTTTGTTATATGCAGGTGTGACTGTGCCACAGGGAAACCTGCTACTCTATAATTGACGTGCACTGAGGAAGAAGGCAGGGAGGAGCAGGCCTGTGCAACCTGGCAGAAGCAGGGTGCTCGTGGTTAGTACCCACCTCCACCTGAGAAGGAGACTGTACTAGTCAGGCTCCTTCAGTTGTGAAAGTAACAGAATCCAGTTAAGCCAGCTTAAACACAAGAGTCCTCGTTAGTTTACATACATGGGAGGTCTAGGGGACAACTGGTCCCAGCTATGACGATATCCAGGCCCAGTGGTGTTCCTGAGAGCTTAGAGCAAACCCTCAGACTAAATGACAGTGGCTGCATCAAGCTTGTGTCCTGCAGAAACCCAGGGTCCGAGCGCCACTTTCCCACAGCTGTGTAGACAGCCGAGGTGCGAGGCAGGCAGAGGGGGAGTGAGGTGCGGGGCCTGCACACAGGCCAGCGTGCAGGATGTGGGCCCTGGCTCCAGTTGCAGACGGGTACTGTGCACCTAAGTCTCTCTCTCCCCTGCTTTCAGCATCTTCACGACACAGTGAAGCGGAATCTCGACAGCGCCACCTCCCCTCAAAACGGCGAGCAGCAAAATGGCTATGCAGACCTCTTTCCTGGGCATAAGAAGACCCGCCGGGAGGCCCCTCTGGGCGTGGCCGTGTCTACCAACGGGCTACCTCCAGCCTCACCCCTCGGGCAGCCTGACAAGCCATCCGGGGGCGAGGCCCTGCAGTCCAGTGGGAAGCACTCCCTGGGGCTGGATGCCATCAACAAAAAGTGTCTGGCTGACTCAAGCCTCCACTTGAATGGAGGCAGCAACCCCAGCGAGTCATTTTCTCTGAGCCTGAATAAAGAGCTGAAGCAGGAGCCTGTCGACGACCTGCCCTGCATGATCGCTGGGGCCGGAGGCTCCATCTCGCAGAGCAACCTCATGCCTGACCTCAACCTCAACGAGCAGGAGTGGAAGGAACTCATCGAGGAGCTGAACAGGTCGGTGCCCGATGAGGACATGAAGGACCTGTTCACAGAGGACTTTGAGGAGAAGAAGGACCCAGAGCCCCCCGGCTCTGCCACACACACACCCTTGGCCCAGGACATCAACATTAAGACGGAGTTCTCTCCGGTGGCCTTCGAGCAGGAGCAGTTAGGCTCTCCACAAGTGAGGGCCGGGTCTGCGGGACAGACCTTTCTGGGGCCATCGTCCGCCCCTGTGAGCACAGACGCCCCCAGCCTCGGGGGCTCTCAGACCCTGTTCCACACCTCCGGTCAGCCTGGGGCAGACAACCCCAGTCCAAACCTGATGCCGGCGTCAGCCCAGGCCCAGAACGCACCGAGGGCCCTCCCAAGCGTGGTGTTGCCCAGCCAGGGCCCGGGCGGGGCCTCGGAGCTGTCCTCTGCCCACCAGCTCCAGCAGATGGCTGCCAAGCAGAAGCGTGAGCAGCTGCTCCAGAACCCACAGCAGGCCGCCCCGGCACCTGCCCCAGGCCCAATGTCCACCTGGCAGCAGACGGGGACCTCCCACAGCCCCTTAGATCCCCCTTACCCCATGGAAAAGCCTGCCAGCCCTCCTAGCTACAAGCAAGACTTCACCAACTCGAAACTGCTCCTGATGCCTGGTGTGAACAAGAGCTCCCCTCGGCCTGGAGGCCCCTACCTGCAGCCCAGCCACGCGAACCTGCTGAGCCACCAGCCGCTGGGCAACTTGAACCAGAACTCCGTGAGCAGCCAGGGGTCAGTGCTGGACTACGGCAATACAAAGCCCCTTTCTCATTACAAAGCGGACTGCGGACAAGGCGGCCCTGGGTCCAGCCAGAGCAAGCCTGCCCTGATGGCCTATCTCCCCCAGCAGCTGGGTAACGAGCAGAACCCCTTGTTTCGCATGAAACCAAAGCCGGGGAACATACCCTTCAGGTCACTGGTGCCACCCGGCCAGGTACGTGTGCGCCTGCCTGCCTGCCTGCCTGCCTGCCTGCCTGCCTGCCTCCCTCCCTCCCTCCCTCCTTCCCGCCCTCCCTCCCTCCCTCCCTTCCTTCCATCCTTCCTTCCTGGGATGGAAGTCAGGGTTCCACATACATTAGTCAGGTGCTCTACCACCGAACTACATCCCCAGGCCTTTTAATTTTTAAAATTTAATTTATTTAGGTATTTATTTCTTTTGGTGGTACTGGGGATTGAATCCAGGGTGCTCTGCCTCTGAGCTACACCCCCAGCCCCATTTAATTTTTATTCTGAAACAGGGTATCACTAAGTTACTGAGGACCTTGCTAAATTGCTGAGACTGACCTGAAACCTGTGATCCTCCTGTCTCAGCCTCCCAAGTACAGGGATTAAAGGCATGCACCGTGACACCCGTCTTATTTATTTCTTGATACTGGGGAGTGAACCCAGCATCATTCTACCTATGACCTACCCCCCGCCCTTTTTATTTTATTTTTTATTTATTTATTTATTATATTTTTGGTGGTACTGGGGATTGAACCCAGGGGCATTCTACCTCCGAGCTACACCCCCAGCCCTATTTTTTATTCTTTATTTTTGAAATAGGGCCTCACTAACTTGTGGAAGGCCTCACTAAATACCTGAGGCTGGCCGCAAACCTGCGATCCTCCCTTCTCAGCCTCCCAAGTACTGGGATTACAAGCATGTGCCACCATGCTCAGCTCCCCCTGCCCTTTTTAGTGTTTTTTTTTTTTGGTTTTTTTTTTTTTTTTTGCGGTACTGGGGATTGAACCCAGGGGCATTCTACATCCCCAGCCCTATTTTTTTATTCTTTATTTTTTTGAAACAGGGTCTCACTAAGTTGCAGAGGGCCTCACTAAGTAGCTGAGGCTGGCCGCGAACCTGGATCCTCTGGTCTCAGCCTTCCAAGTACTGAGATTACAAGTGTGCACCACCACACCCAGCCCTTTTTAGTTTTTTTTTTTTTTTTTTTTTTTTTTTTTTTTTTTTTTTTTTTTT
>PVJS01042691.1:0-17389 GCA_004027185.1 Glis glis
GGTTAGAGAAATAACCATACCTCTAACCGGGAGTCAAGTCTTGGCAAGAACTCGTTTATTAGAAAGCACATCTCTCTTTTATAGTGGAGGCAGTACAGGAAGTTCGCAAGTAGTAGGGTGTGACACCACGCTCTCCTGGGATCTATCATAGGTAAAGGCGCCTGTCATCTGTGAGTACGGAAGGAGGTAACTACCTATCACAGCCCTCTTGAGGCTACCTCCGGAACTACCTGCGGGACCTCCCCCTGAGGAATTCGCCAGCGCCATCTTTGCCATTAATATGCTGAATTACTGCCACGTGGGAGAGGCCCGGTACTACACAGCAGGCTTCTGCCAGTCCACCAGGCCCTTTCATGGCACTGGGTAGAGGGCCCAGCAGAGGGTCACTTCTTATTTATAAAGGAGATAATCCAACAGGATGACAGAATGATAGTAAACATTTATGCCCCAGGCATCGGCACACCTACTTACATAAAACCAACACTACTTGACATTACGATTAGAATAGACCCCAATACAAGAATACTGAGAGAATTCAACACACGATTATCTACATTAGACAGATCAATCAGACAGATGCTCAGTAAAGACTCTTCAGACTCAAGTAATGCTATAAACCAAATGAACCTGTAATCCTTCTGTCTCAGCCTCCCAAGTACCCTTGTTTTCTCTTATTTTATAAATTTGGATTATTTCTCTCTTTCTTTTTTTTTTTTTTTGCGGTACCGGGGATTGAACCCAGGGGCGTTCTACCTCCATGCTACACCCCCGGCCCTATTTTTTTATGCTTTATTTTGAAACCGGGTCTCACGAAGTTGCGGAGGGCCTCACTAGGTAGGTAGGTAGGTAGAGAGAGAGAGAGAGAGAGAGAGAGAGAGGAGAGGAGAGATCGCACGCGTGTGCTGAGGTTGGCCACAAACCCGGATCCTCTGGTCTCCGCCTCCCAAAGTACTGGGATTACAAGCGTGCGCCACCACGCCCAGCTTCATTTCTCTCTTTCTTTTGGTTAGGTTGGCTAAGGGTTTATCAATCTTGTTTATGTTCTCAAAAAACAACTTTTTGTTTGATCAATTTTTTTAATTTTTATTCTCTAGATCATTTATTTCTGCTCTAATTTTAATTATTTCTTGCCATCTACTGGATTTGAGGTTAGTTTGTTCCTGTTTTTCTAGGGCCTTGAGATGTCTCATCATGCTGTTTCTTTGGAATCTTTCTGTTTTTGTTTTCTTCTTTTATGTGAGCACTCTTTAACACTTTTTTTTTTTTTTGCGGTACCGGGGATTGAACGCAGGGGCGTTCTACCTCCGCGCTACGCCCCCGGCCCTATTTTTTTTATACTTTATTTTGAAACCGGGTCTCACGAAGTTGCGGAGGGCCTCACTAAGGAGAGAGAGAGAGAGAGAGAGAGAGAGAGAGACAGGGAGAGAGTTGAGGCTGGCTGCGAACCGGGATCCTCCGGTCTCCGCCTCCCAAAGTACTGGGATTACAAGCGTGCGCCACCACGCCCGGCACTCTTTAACACTTTAAATTTTCCTCTTAAGACTGTCTTCAGCCGGGCGTGGTAGTGCATGCTTGTAATCCCAGTACTTTGGGAGGCGGAGACCTGAGGATCTGGGTTCGCGGCCAGCCTCAGCTCTCTCTCTCTCTCTCTCTCTCTCTTTCTCTCTCACTGTCTCTCTCTCTCTCTCTCTCTCTCTACCTAGTGAGGCCCTCTGCAACTTCATGAGACCCGGTTTCAAAATAAAGTATAAAAAAATAGGGCCGGGGGTGTAGCGCAGAGGTAGAATGCCCCTGGGTTAAATCCCCAGTACCGCAAAAAAAAAGACTGCCTTCAAAGTGTTCCAGAGATTTTGGTAAATTGTGTCTCCATTTCATTTGATTCTAGAAATTTTTAAATTTCTTCCCTTATTTCCCCTATGATTCAGTCCTCATTCAAAAGTGTATTGTTGAGTTGGGCATGGTGGTGCATGCTTGTAATCCCAGAGGATCATCAGGAGCTATTTTGAAAAAATATTCCAAAAAATTGGAAAATCTAGAAGAAATTGACAAATTTCTTGACACATACAATCTACCTAAATTGAACCAAGAGGATATAGAAAACATAAACAGACCAATAACAAACAATGAGATTTAAGCAGCAATAAAAAGCCTTTCAACAAAAAGCTGAATTCTACAAAACCTTTAAGGAAGAACTAAGCCCAATGCTCCTCAAATTACTCCATGAGATAGAAAGAAATGGAACACTCCCAAATGCATTCTACGAGGCCAGGATCACCTTGATACTAAAACCAAATAAAGATACCTTAAGGAAGCTGGGCATGGTGGCACACACTTGTAATCCTAGTACTTGGGAAGCTGAGACAGGAGGATCGCAGGCCAGCCTCAGCAACTCAGTGAGGCCTTCCACAACTTAGTGAGGCCCTATTTCAAAATAAATAAAATAGGGCTGTGGGTGTAGCTCTGAGGTAGAATGCCCCTGAGTTCAATCCCCAGTGCCACCAAAAAAAAGATAATTACAGACCAATATCCTTAATGAACATAGATGTAAAAATTCTCAATAAAATACTAACAATTCATATTCAAAGCCGCATGAAGAAGATTGTGCACCACAACCAAGCTAGTTTCATTCCAGGGATGCAAGTTTGGTTCAACATATGTAAGTCAATAAGCATGATTCATCACATAAACAGAATGAATGACAACAATCACACGATTGTCTCAATAGATTCAGCAAAAGCATTTGACAAAATCCAATACCCATTCATATTAAAAACACTGAAGAAATTAGGGAACCACCATATGATCCAGATATACCACTCCTCAGGATCTTTCCTAAAGAACTCAAGTCAGAGTACTATAGTGATACATGTATATCCATGTTTACAGCAGCACAATTCACAATAGCCAAATTATGGAACCAAGCCAGGTGTCTGTCAACAGAAAAATAAAGAAAATGTGGTATATGAACACAATGGAATTTTACTCAGCCATAAAGAAAAAGAAAATTAAGTTATTGCAGGAAAATGGATGAAACTGGAGAATATTATGCTAAGTGTGATTATTCAGTCTCAGAAAGTCAAAGGTAGTATATTTTCTCTCATTTGTGGAAGCTATAAGAGACTTGAAATTATGCAAAGATAGATCAGTAGAGTAGTTGAAGGCGGTTGGGTATGAGAGTTAGGAAGGGGAAGAGGGTGGACTGAGGAAGGAACCAGGTCAAATAATACCATGGCACTATGTGAAGTTATTTTACCAGTCTCACTAACTCATATGGGAAGGAGGGAAGCGGGAGCAGGGTGGCATATCAAGGGAAGTTGGCAAAGAGTTGTGTGCATGTATGTTTTTAGCACATTGAACCTCACTATGATGTATAATTGTAATGCACCAATAAAATTTTTAAAAAAAGAAATTCCATGAGGCAGAGGGTTCCAAGTTTGAGGCCAGCCTGGGCAACTTAGCGAGACCCTGTATCAAAATAAAAAATAAAAAAGGATGTAGTTCAGCAGTAGAGTATCCTTGAGTTCAATCCCTAGAACCACAAAAAGAAAAAAAGAAGGGATATATTTCAGAGACACATGTCATAATATGTGTCTGCCCCAAATATATCCCTTGAATCCAATCATGCAGAACCTCATGCAAACTGAGATTGAGGGAAATTTAGCAAAATAACTGGCCTGTACATTTCAAAACTGTTAAGGTCATTGAAGACCAGAGAGATGACTTAGGAACTGTTCAGATCAAAGGAGCACCAGAGACAAGATAGCTAAGTCAATGCAGAATCTTGGATTGGGTCCTGGACCAAAAAGAAAAAATTGCTGTAAAGGACATTATTAAAATAAGATTTGTAGATTAGGTAATAATACCTTATCACTGTTAAACCTTCCGGTTTTGATAAATGTCCTGTAGTTATGTAAGAAAATATACTTGTTTTTGAGAAATACACCCTTAAGTATTTAAGGGTAAAGAGTCACGATGTCTCCAATTTACTCCTGAATGGGAAAAATTATATGTACATATATATAACAAAAACATAAATGTGGCAAAATATTCCTTGGGAAATCTGGGTAGAAAGTATATAAGAGTTCTTTGTACTGTTTCTTGATTTTTATGCACATTTGAGATTATTGCAAAATAAAGAGTTAAAAAAATGAATCTAGGGAACCACTAAGTCCTTACAAGAATAAGGAACCAGTAGATGGGCAAGCAGCCAACTCCCTGCCCTGGACGCACCAGCCAACAGCTGGTAGCAGCCCTCACCTCATGGGCCTGGTTACCCCGTGGTGATCAGCCTGGAAAGGCTGGCTTGATAGGATACTAACAGGCTGCTTTAGAATTCCCAGGGCAGTGGTGAAGTGTTCTCTGCAGGTCTGCACTGATGACAATGAAAGAAAGGCATGTGTATCTGTCAGCATGCTTGCAGCTATAATCTAAAGATTAACCACCTAACTTAGAGGAAAGAAGATTTATTTTCTTACGGTTTCGGGCTCAGTCCATGTGAGGCTGAGGACTGTGGATCTCAGGGCATAGCGGTGGGAGGCAGAGAGAGAGTACATGGGCTGTGTTCCCCACATCACAGAGGCCAGAAACAAGAGAGAGAAGGGGAAGGAGGAACCATTTATATAATCTCCAATGCTGCACCCCCAGGGATCCATCCCCTCCAGCTACACCCTACAGGCCTACTGGGTACCACCCAGGTAAATCCATTACAATGGATTTATCCACTTCTGGGATTACAACCCTCATGACTCAATTATATCAACCCTGAATATTAATAAATGAGCTCTCTGGGGGCTTTTTATATCTAACTATAACAGCATGGATCCAGCATGGTGCAGCCAGTAGAAAGGGGGGAGGGGCTCCACTAGCATTATTTGGCCTGCCTACACCCTTTTAACCTGGCTGTCCCACAATGGGGTCATGAGGAAAGGTGTTCTAGCACTGAGATGCTGCGTTCAGGGCCAAGGGAGGAGCCCCCTGCCCCCGACCCCAGGAGAGGAGCAGTGCTCCTCGGCGGCCTTCCCCTGTGTCTACCTCTGATTCGCACCACCCAGCTTTGACCCGGCTGCAAATCTCAGGGCAGAATTCTTGTGAGTGAGCCAGGGTCAAGTCCAAGTCTAAGATGCTGATACTTTGTACCTCATGGATTTTTTTTCTGCATAAGTTTTGATTTTTATAAAATGTTGTATGAAATTATTACTTACCTGGATTCCTGAGTTGTTTGCCACTCCCTTAGGCCTGCAGATCTACTAGCCCACTCACTGCAACATGACTAGCTCAGTCTGCAGTTGGTGCGATGAGGCCTGGAGTTACCTGGGCCCTTTTGTACCTGTGAAGAAACGTCTGGCAAAGGGATTAGTCCTCAGAACCCAAATACCAACCTTTGATGTTACTTCACACCCTGATTTCTTTATCTCCAAGCTTCAATTTCCTCATCTGTAAAATGGGGATAGCACAGTTATTCCAAAAACAAAATATCATCCCAGCTAGGTGCCTAGGGGCCAGGCACCATGCTGAACTTCCCTTTAGTTATCAACTCACTAAATCTTCAAAGCTCTACCATGTATGAGTCATTATTATCCCCAGTTTAAAGGTGAGGAAATGGGCACAGAGAGGTTCATTTTCCAGGGTTGAGCAGCCAGTAAGCGGAAGTGCATATGCTTTAACCTCCACACCACCGTTCTCCACATAGTCATCTCTACTCTGCCGGGATCACATTTGGCCATGTCTGAAGACAGTTTTGGCAGTCATCATGGGAGGTGGTACTGGTACCCAGTGGGTAGTGACTAATCCTATTAAACATCCTATCCTAGCAACACAGGACATCCCCCTACAACAAAGAATATCCGGCCCTTGTTAGTCAGTGTCCCAGCCTATAATAGACACCTGAGCTTATTAACTTATAAAGAAAAAGGTCTCTCGGCTCACGGTTTCGGGGTTTCAGCCCACAGTCGGTTGGCCGTGTTGCTTCCGGGCCTGTGCTGCGGTGGCGCATCAGGGCGGGAACACATAGTGAAGCACAGCTGGGACGCAGGTTCAGGGCTGGGACATGAAAAGGAGAGGAAGCAAGTGATGGAAATCCCACGGTCCCTCCCAGGCCACGCCCCCAATGCCCTCAAACCTCCTGCCAGGCTCCACTTCCTCAAGTCCCCACCACCTGTTGGTAGTGTGACGCTGGGGACGAAGCCTCTAACACATGGGCCTTTGGGGGACATTCAGATCCAAGCTTCAGCAGGACCCACAGTGTCAGTGGTGCCGAGGCTGGGGAGCCGCTCCGCGCTTTGCTCCTGGGCAGGGAGTTACAGAGGAGTTAGCGCTGAGCGCTCCATTAAAGGAGATGTCCCAGTGGTCGTTATTGTTACCCTTTGTCCCTGTGGCCAGGGGTTCCCTACAATTACCCAGGGAAGGTGAGTCCTCTGGCTCAGCACCCACACAGTGGTGGAGAACAGGCTCTGAAGTCAGTCAGAACATCACAACTTGCATCCAACAAGATGCACCTGCTACATGCCCACCCTGTCGTGGGCAGCGCAGACACATGGAGGTGTCCCTGCCCCACAGAGCTGTGCAGCAGGGAGACAGACATTAGACATAAAACACACACACTCACAGATAATACTGCATCATGATACAGAGAATCTGGGCGCCATGAAAGAGAGTAAGAAGGAAGACCCCAACAGGGTGAGGAGGGCCAGGGAGGCTCCTCTGAGGGAGTGGCCTAGAGCTGAGACCTGGAGGTGGGAGGGAGGGAGGGAGAGCATTGCAGGTAGAGGGGACAGCTGTGCAAAGGCCCTGCGGTGGCAACTGAATGCCGGACAGTGGGGGGGGGGCGAGTAGAGTTCATGACCTTGAAAATGTGGGTGGGTAGAGACCCATTAGGGAGCTTGGTCTTTCTGTCAAATAAGAGCCTTTGAAGAATTTTAATTGGAGCAGCGACACACTCCGGTGCCCCTCTCGAGGTCCAGGCACAGCCTCGTGTGGAGGATGCCGTGTGGGGTTGGAGCCAGAGCCTGCTTCATCAGCTGGAAAACATCGTACAAAGGCAAGGTTGTCACAATTACACAACCTTAAATAATGCTCCTTCCTCACCCCAGCCCCAAGCTGGTTGTGAAACGTGATGAGGGAGCGATTTGCATGCATTACAAGATCATTGCTGGGGCTCGCTTTTTGTCAGAGAGCAACAGCAGCAGTCACTGGGGACACCTGTTTGGGCCACGTGGCCATCCCTGCCAGCAGCAGGGACTTTCCCACAATCCCCTTGTTTCTTCTTGCTCAAGAGTGACTCAGCCTGACACCTTTGCTCCTCCTAGTCTCTCCATCCTGCCTTCCTCAGATTCCAAGGTATCCTGTGTTACCAGGGCCGGTGTGAACAGCTGTGGTTGCTGGAATGTTTAGGCTCATGTTCCGGAAACTTCGACTTGCATTTCTTCCCATTAATATGACATGCATGGGACTCCTTGGCAGGAACTTACTGACCAGGACGAAAGCTTGAGGCTCTGAGGGAATCTGATTCACCTTGCACAGTCAGGGATATATTTCCTAGGATGGATGTTGCAAAACATAGCCAAAGGAATCCTGGAGGGAAGAGTCCAAGAGTTCAATGGGCCTGGGAGTGTGGCTCAGTGGCAGAGCACTGAGCACACATGAGGTCCTGGGTTCCATCCCCAGCACCACCAAAAAAGAAGAAGAAGAAGAAGAAGGAGGAGGAGGAGGAGGAGGAGGAGGAGGAGGAGAAGAAGAAGCCGGGCATGGTGGCGCACGCTTGTAATCCCAGTTCTTTGGGAGGCGGAGACCGGAGGATCCGGGTTCGCGGCCAGCCTCAGCTCTCTTGCTCTCTCTCTCCCTGTCTCTCTCTCTCTCTCTCTCTCTCTCTCTCTCTCTTTCTCTCTCTACTTAGTGAGGCCCTCCGCAACTTCGTGAGACCCGGTTTCAAAATAAAGTATAAAAAATAGGGCCGGGGGCGTAGCGCGGAGGTAGAACGCCCCTGCGTTCAATCCCCAGTACTGCAAAAAAAAAAAAAAAAAAAAGAAGAAGAAGAAGAGAAAGAAAGAAAGAAAAGAAAAGAAAAAAGAAAGAGTGAGAGAGTGTTAGATGGACAATAAATTGAGCCCTGTTTTAAAGGAATGATACATATTTATTCTTTATTCCAGGAACATCTTGCAGACTAGCTAGTATTTGGAAATATATGCAGCAGGAAATGTCATATACAGCCACTAAAGGACAGCAGGAAGGAGTGCTCAGAATGGACCTTGTGAGTCAAGCCAGCATCTGCTTTTCCTTCCGAGCTATACGCTCCCGGGAGGGACTGCCTCAGAACCCCACTTCCTGGCACTGGGACCCAACTGAAGAACAAGAGGAGGACTGTTGCTTCCCCTGGGCCCCCAGGACTGCCCTGTCCACTCAGGCCCTCCTCCTTCTCAATGATGCTGGGGTTGGGAAGCTTCCTCTGGCTCAGTGGCAGACCTAAATAGTTTAACCTATTTTTAAAAATGAAAGCTTTTAGCACTTTTTACTCTCTCTTCAATTACTAAAAAAGTGCCCCAGTACCATTAAAAAAAAAAGCTAAACATTTTAAAACTAATTACTTGACTCTCTTTATCCTTCAGGTTAGATTTATTTATTTATTTATTTATTTATTTATTTATTTATTTTCAGTGCTGGGGATTGAACTCAGAGCCTCATATATGCTAGACAAGCACTCTATTATTGGGCCACGTCCCCAGGCCAGGTTAGCTTTTGATGCTGGGGACTAAAACCTTTTCCAAAGCTCTTAAAAAATGCCATGCTTTAGCCAGGCATAGTGGTGCGCCCTTGTAATCCCAGTATTGGGAGGCTGAGACAGGAGGATCACAGGTTCGCAGCCAGCCTCAGCTACTTAGTGAGGCCCTCTGCAACTTAGTGAGACCCTGTTTCAAAATAAAGAATAAAAAATAGGGCTGGGGGTATAGCTTGGAGGTAGAATGTCCCTGGGTTCAATCCCCAGTTCCGCAGGAAAAAAAAAAGACTATGCTTTCAAGTTCAGCTTACAAAAGTCCTTACTCTTTTTATAAGTTCAGCTAAGATTTCCAGATAAAATATAGGTTACCCAAGTAAATTTAAATTACCTAAAATCCATATCTATGTACTGTTCTGTATTTTCATTTACTAACACTGGCACCCTTAAATCAAGCAACTTAAATAATTACTTTTATAGACTTTGGTACCTATTTACAAACAGATCAGATATAGAAAAGGCACGTGAGCACGGACAGTGCCACAGGGCCCTGCAACCTGTCGCAGGGGCAAGATAGCATGGGAGTGCGTAAAGGGTGGAGAAAAAGAGGGAGAGTTCGGGAGGCCTGGGCATGCGACAGCCGCAGCGCCACAGCAGTGGCTGTGGGTGGCGGAGCACTGGCAGCTGTGTAAGGTGGGGTGCCGGCAGCAGTGGGAAATGGGGGAGCGGCAGCCAAAGGCTTGGGGAAAGGCTCAGTGGAAGCGGGCGGGAAAAATGACGGCATGGGAACAGTGGAAGGAGGCGCGACCGAAGTGAGGAAAGGCGAAACTGGCCAGAGCGGAGAAAGGCAGTGGCACAACAGAAGTGAGGAGGTGGAGCAGCGGAGGTGGTGGGAGGAAAGGGAGGGACCAGGGCAGACTCGAGGGTAGGCAGGGCCCGCGAAGTTGCGGGTGATGGGGAGGGCGGGTCGGGAGAGGCAGGGGCAGAGTCAGGGAAGGAGCTTGAGGGAGAATTGGGCGCCATGGAGTTCCAGGGGGATGGTGCCCAGTGTGGAGAGAGTCGCTTAGATAAGGGGAGGGTGATCAGCTGGGTAGAACAAGTTGGAAGGGGGTTTCCATTTTGGGAGCTTAGTGCTGTGGAGGAGAACCTGGCAGGGAGAGCAGTCTTTACAGAGAGAGGGCCGGGAACGGAATAGAAAGAATAGATAGCTTCCTGCCCCTTGCCATTCCAGACCATGAAATTATCTAAGTCTTATAGGATTTGTGGGTTGAATGTACCACTTTTTAGCCAGTGGCCTCCATCCGCTAATAAATACTGGGGCCAGGCTGTGTTACATTAAAAGATAAGGCGCTTTGGTTTAAGTTTCCCTTTGAGTCCCAAAGTGGAAAGATGTTTTAAAAGACATGCCAGAGGAGACTCTCGGGAATCTTTGACATTTGGGAACCCATAGGGCAATAAGACACAATTGCCAGTAGACTGAAGTGGTGTGGTGTTGACCCAGCATCCCAGGTGAAGGCAGCACTGAGTTTGGATCACCCGCTGGGCAGGTGGGTGGGGCCAGTTTTGGCAATGGAAAAAAATACTCGGGAGAGGATTCCGGAGCCAGGGATCCCCAAGCCTTTTTGCGGGGGAGGGGGATCTCTGGAGCCAGGAATCCTGGGTGGCGGGAGGGGACTTTGGGGGACCTTTCTGGGCTCCTCAGAAAGGCGGATGGGGGCAGAACTTACTGGCCTGGCCTAAATTAGTGACGGCTCTTGCATGCAGGAGTCCAGAGCATTGAAGAGCCTTCCCCTGTTGAAGCTCTGCGAAGAAGGGGAGGGGAAGGGGAACTGGTACTGGCCGGTTGGAGAGGGGCCGGTCAAAAATCTCTCTGGATCAGGTCATAAGAGAGATCTGACTGCCACTTTCATCCCGGGATTCGGCACCATTTATGTTGGGAAATATGGGGACAAAGAAAGCATAGCTTGACAGCAGGAAAAGATTTTATTCTGGAATAAAACTTGGAAGGAGGCAACTGACCAGGGGGTAGAGCCCATGAGAGTCAGATGCCCGCTTCCTTACAGACTTAGGGCCTTTTATGGGGTGTTAGGAGGGAGGGAGAGCAAAGCAGTTATGTATTTCTCCAATTGGAGGGCTTGACACCAGGCCAGAGCAGGTAAATTTATGGGGCTGGGGGCAGGGGGATGGTTAGAGGCTTCTTCCCACCTTTCTTGTAGTCCTTTGTCTTCGACCTCCTTTAGCCAGGCTGCACAGTCAGACCTTACAGTGCCCACACTGCCCATAGTCATCCAGCCAATTAATGGCTGAGTCTACCTTTGAACCTGGAGCATGCCTGACTCCAAAGCCAATGCTCTGTTCTTAGTCCCCTTGGTCTTCCTTGGAGTGGCCGCAGTCTGTCAGTATTCAGAAGTGTGGGGGCTCTGAGCGTCTCCCCATAGTCAGTCTAGGGTGAGTCTTTCCACCACCAGTGCTCCCCAACCTGCCTGGACTGTGTGGTGAACTCCTCCTTCATGCTGGCTTGGAACCCAGCGCATGCTAAGAGCGCACTCTACCCCTGAGCTACACCCCCTGCCCTCACACCTATCTCTTTGTCCTCCAGAGGCAGGAGGAGCCTTAGTCACCTTACAGCTGAGAGTAGTTTGCCACACAGGCCTCAGCAGGCTGGATGCAGAAGCGGGCCAGCCTTACAAACCGAAAGCCTAGCATTAGGTAGTATCCTCACTCCTGGGACACCATGGCTGGTAGGCTTAGAACATGTATTTGAAGTCCAGAAATTTCTCCAGAGTCTATGCTGGGCCCTAAATACTCTCCGCTCTTCCCCAGCTGTCCCTGAGACTCTGCAGCAGCTTTAGACATGCCCTGGATTTTTTTATGAACAGATGGAGTGAAACTGTGTCAGGCTGTGCCCAGAGTGAAATTATCTTATCAGCAAGTTTGGCAAAGGCACAGAGAGAGGGGAGTTTCAAGTTCCCTGATCTAGGTGAGGGGTGGGGCTGATGGCTGTATCTCCAGGCCCAGAAGATGAACAATAGTGATTAGAAATCATAATTTCAGGGCTTGGGAGAAAATGCCTGGGAGTTTCTTTTTTCTATTACTTTTTATTTATTTATTTATTTTTTTTTGTGGTACTAGGGATTGAACCCAGGGGCACTCTGCCTCTGAATTACACCCCCATTTTATTTTTATTTTGAAACAGGGTCTCACTAAGCTGCAGAGGGCCTCTCTAAATTGCTGATGCTGGCCGTGAACCTGTGATCCTCCTGTCTCAGCCTCCCAAGTACTGGGATTACAAGCGTGTGCCACCATGCCTGGCTATGCCTGGGGGTTTCAGAGGGGAGAATGTTCCTGCATTTGACAGATGCTCTGGGCTGGCCATGCGCAGGCAACTCTGTAAGGTTGACTGCACCAGGAAGGATAAGCTGCAGCTCCAGCCCTGGACAGAGCAGGGTTTCTGATTCTGCCTGAATTATGGGTGGTCTCAATGGTTCCCACATGTGCAGGCTGAAGCTTATGGGTTTTGTGATGAGTCAGACCTGCATTCAAATCCCAGCTTTGTACTCTTAAACTATAAAAGGGGGTAACAATAGTACCTGCCTTTTTAGCTAATTAATTAATTAATTAATTGGCACTGGGGATTGGATCCAGGGGCATTCTACCTCTGAGCTACACCCCAAGCCTTTTTTATTTCTTATTTTGATCTTATTAAGTTGCTGAGGCTGGCCTCAAACCTGACATCCTCCTATCTCATCCTCCCAAGTACTGAGATTATAGGCAAGCACCACACTGCCTGGCATACCAACCTTTTTAGGACAAGAAATAAGGGTTGGGTAAATTTAACTGGGTGTTAAAAAAAATAAGGAAGAAGAAGTAAGGGTTGGGCTGGGGATATAACTCAGCTAAGTGGTAGAGCTCTTGCCTCGCATATACAAGACCCTGGGTTCAATTTCTAGCAACTCCTCCTTTCTCCCCACCCCCAAAAAGGGCTGTAAAAATCTGGCATATGTCCCAGTCAATAGCAGCCCTTTTTACCACACTCAAAGTTATGCCCCTCCCTATGATGCCATTGGGAATATGGAAGCAGGTTAGAGTGAGGGGGATGTATGCAGCCGGGTAATATGCATTCTTTAAGATTCAATGTGAAATGTCCATGTTTTCTAAAAATCCAAGGGGAAGCATAACATACACCTATGTGGTTAGGTCTCAGTTCGAAGAAACACATATAAAGAACAGCACACCATTTTCTACAAGTAGGTATAATCTATGCTCCCTGGAACAGAAACACCTAAAGTTGTGCCCCTGAATTGAATCAAATATGTATCTTTTCTTCAAAACCACATTTTGATCTCTAACCAGTTCTTAATATCAGTCAAATGAATGGCTGTCAAAACTGGAACTGACAACCGGGCGTGGTGGTGCACACTTTTAATCCCAGTACTTGGGAGGCTGAGACCGGAGGATCCAAATTCGTGGCCAGCCTCATCTACTAAGGCCCTCCGCAACTTAGCGAGACCCTGTTTCAAAATAAAGAATAAAAAATAAGGCTGGGGGTGTAGGTTGGAGGTAGAATGTCCCTGGGTTCAATCCCCAGTACCACAAAAAAAAAAACCCAAAAAACTGGAACTGACACAAAGTACTCAATCTTCCATGAGGAAATGAGCTACTTCCTAGCACCTAATTTGTCAGTCACCCCATGGTTACCTGGGTCAGTTCTTTTTTTTTTTAGGTATAGAATGGTGCTTTATGTATATGTGTATATATGTATATATATATATATGTATATATATATATATATATATGACACATAGCAGAAAGTACTGGGTCTCAATAAGAAAACACTCTGTGTTTAGGTGAACCCCCATCACCAACCACTAAGAACTCTCAAGGGTGAGGAAAGAGGGAAGGGTACACCATAAATAAGAATAGGAGGGAAGGTCACTGCTTTGTGGGGCACACATAGCAGGGCACACTGCTGGGGGGCACAGAGCCTCTTTGTCCTGGAAAACAGCAATGCGGCAGCACAGGAGAACAGTGGCCACACCTAAACCTGTAACACCTGGCGGGGCACCGAACACGGGGAAGAGTGGGTGGACATGAGAAGCAGGGTGGTGGAGAGGGCTTCCTTCCCCGTGGTGAGTTCCAGAGCTGCTCAGTTAACATCCATGACCTTGGGGCTGGGTGGGGAACTGCAGGTGGAGGAGGCTGAGGAAAAATATGGAACACTTCATGAATTTGCGTGTCATCCTTGCGCAAGGGCCAAGCTAATCTTCTCTGTATCGTTCCGATTTTAGTATATGTGCTGCCGAAATGAGCACCTGGGTCAGTTCTTAATTCTTCACAGTCAAGTCCTGGCCCAGGGCCGAAACCTGAGTTGCCCAGCACGACAGACTACTGAACTACACGATCTTGCCATTTTCCCACTACTAACCCAAGTCTGAGCATTCACTTGTGGGCGCCCCAGGTAACTGGACAGCTCAGGCCCTGGCCAATGAGAAGAGCTGACTCAGCCTTGTTCTCAGACACAGGATCCTCAGGCACTGGAGCCTGCTCTGGAGGCTAATGGGGATGTGGGGACCTGCGTCTCTACTTTTTCAAAGAGGTAGGAAAACAACAGGTTCAGCACAGAGGACTTCTTTTGTTCTCTTCTAGGGAAAGCTAGTGACCAAGAAAGCAAATGACCTCTACCATGACGATCAGGATGGGGACAGAGAGGTGTTTTCCCGGGAGCCCTTTGTGGTCTGGTTCCAGTCGCTGCACACCGGTGAGACCCACAGGCCCCTCTTGTCCGTGACCTCCCTGGGGCCCATGAATGGGCAGCAGCCTGAGCACCCATGTGCAGTGCTCCGGGGCTCCTGCAGCACCCTCAGGGAGGGCCAGGCTCCAGGTGCCAATGTGTTGCTCCCTCTAGTGCCTGATGGGAGAGGATGCCGTGCGATCTGATGGCACCAGGCTTGCTTCTCAGAGCTCCAAGACGTGCAGCCTCCCCAGCCTGGAGCCCACCTTCTCGGATCAGTGATAACTCCACTTTCTTTGGAGCATTTAGGCTCATGGAAATTATTTGCCACAATTCCTTTGGTCCCTGTCAACTATAACTATTCCTTTTTTTTTTTTTTTTTTACTGGGGATTGAACCCAGGGACATTCTACCTCTCAGCTATATCCCCAGCCTTTCTTGTTTTTTATTCTGAAACAGGGTCTCACTAAGTTGCTGAGGCTGGTCCAGGAACCTGCGATCCTCCTGTTTCAGCCTCCCAAGTACTGGGATTACAGGTGTGCACCACCATGTCAGGCTATTCCTTCATTTTTAAAAGCCCCATTTTTAAAAACTGCTGAAGGTGAACACCAGCTGAGTCTCATTTTCCCTGCAGTCACTGGGTAGCAGTCTCATCACAGACTGTTGGAGGGAGGGAATCCAAGCCAGTGCACCCTCAGCTCTGGCGGCAATAGTATCAATACCTGATTAAGTGCCCATTTCCTGTAATCCTTGCAACACACTACAGGGTAGGGACCAGGACATGCCCACTTTACATCTGAGGAAACCGAGGTTCACAAAGGTGCAGTCATCTGTCCAGGTCACCCAGCTGTTGAAGTGGACAGGTGAGAGTTGTAGCCTGAGCCCCATCTCGGGAGTCCATGCTCTTAGCCACACCCGGCACTTGGTGGAGAATCAACAATTAAATTTGGTAGCTGGGCATGGTGGCACACACCTGTCAGACCAGTACTTGGGAGGCTGAGACAGAAGAATTGCAGGTTTGAGGACTGCCTCAGCAATGTAGCAAGACTCTCAGCAATGTGGTAAGACCTTGTTTCAAAACAAAAAATAAAAAGGGCTGGGGGTGTAGCTTGGAGGTAGAATGCCCCTGGGTTCAATCCCCAGTAAAGCAACAACAACAACAACAACAACAACAACAAGAATTAAATTTAGTTTGCAGATTGTAGCCATATAGAATCAAATCTATTTGTAGTACCTACTACATGCCAAGCTCTGCTAAGGGCACTGGATAAAATAGACAAAGTCCCTGTCCTTGTGAAGTTATATTGCAGTAGGAGAGACAGATTATGACCAAATAGATAATGTTATAAGTATGTACACCTATATCTATACTACAGTGGTATAGATAACCCAAATTATGAAGTTAACTATTTTTGCTCAGGGAGGAGCACTTTAGGAAAACGAACATGGGAGAGAGGTGGGGGTAGAAAGAAGGAGGAGGGATATTGAGGGCAAGAAATGCCCTTCGGAGAACACACAGAACAATCCTCTTTGTCGTGCACACAATTCACATTTGGCTGACCAGGGAGAACTCTCACTCCCAAATAAGTATTCTTTCTCAAGGAGAGTCCTGAGCCTTTGTGAATGGCTAAACAAACCTGTTTGTCAGGAGCCTCCGCCCTTCCTCCCTTTCCCATTTTCCTCTCTCCCCTGCCTATTTGGAGTTTTCTCTTGTACCTGGAAACCACCTATGCCCCCTAGATGACGGAGCTAGCTATGTCATTCATTCCTTTATCCAACCATTCACTCATTCATTTGTGTATTCAGTCAAGAAATATTTTTGTAACACTTGCAGTAGGCCAGGTACTACTCTAGGTCCTGGAGCCAAGAGGGTGAAGAGGCAGATGAGCCTGCCCTCACAGAGCTCAGGCTCAGTGGGGCAAACAGAGAAGAAAAGGAAGTGACTTCAGAGCATGGAGGCAGCAGGGTGCACTGAATAGTGGAGTTGGGGGCCCCACATTGCATGGGGTGATCAGGGATGGCCTCTCGGAGATGACATTAGGCCATGACCTGACAAAGCCATCCACACAGAGGGCTGGAGAAAGGACATTCCAGGCATAAAGCACAGAAAGCACAAAATTTCAGAGCTGGGAAAGAAGGTGGTGTTTAGGAGGATAAGAAAGAGGCTGGGGAGTGCAGTAGAGGCTCAAGGAGAAAAGCTAGAGGGGCGGCTAGGACGTTAGCCTGTGCCTAGGAAACCAGTGACATCCCATAGCCTCCCCTATGAGGTAGGAGAGGGAACCTGGGCAGAGAATGAGGGGCTGTCCAGTTGCTCCTGAGACAGATAAACTAAAATGGGCCCATGGAGGAGAGACCCTTAGTAAAAGGAGACCTCTGGAAACATGGCAAGTTATGTCATGCTTGCTTCTTCGGTTAAAGATAAACAGAACATTCAATGTATGCTTATGAAAGATTAGACATATTAATAATTAAAATGTCACTCTAATGGTTCAGCTGTTTGACCAAAGAGGAAAATTCTGGCCTCCAGGTATAGTGTGGTCACCAAGAGACTTGATCTCCAAGAGAGTTTGTAAACATTTTTCAAATCAGCAAAATCTAACAATGGTGTACCTCCTTAGGATCCCCTTGGTCCTGAAAATCATATATACAATCAAAGAGTTCCAGCCTGGGAGCATCTGTCTTCTCTGAGAGGCAGGGGGGGCTCACGCTCTCTATGAGTGTGAATTCTTTTGTCATCCTTAAATAAATCTTTTCCTGTGCCTCACTTACTAATGCATCCTGAAGTTCTTTCTACCATGAATGTTACGAACTGGGAATGGTAGGCCGGGCATGGTGGCGCACGCTTGTAATCCCAGTACTTTGGGAGGTGGAGACCAGAGGATCCGGGTTCGCGGCCAGCCTCAGCGCTCGCTCTCTCTCTCTCTCTCTCTCTCTCTCTCCCTCTCTCTCTCT